>CATIWR010138215.1:0-13032 GCA_949677035.1 Omphalea diandra | reverse complement strand
AATATCCCGGGAGCAATGTTTGCCTTGCTTGGTCACGACAAAAACAAAGCTATTGCATTTGCACTTGCATAGTCAATTGTTATACTTGCAATGTATCTTGATGATATTTGATTATGGATTATGCCATGAGGATTTGATTATTGTTTTTACTAACTGAGTTGTGACTCACCAAATCGCAATTATTTTTCAGATATTGAAGCATAGAGTTTGGACATTTTGGTGCATAAAGTCTTGCATAAAGACACATGAAACACAGGTCGTCAGCTGAATTCCAACTCTCTCTCCTTGCATCATGTACATACATTTGATAGGAACTAGTTATGGTCACTGGTCCTGACATTAATTAATACATGTGTACATTAAATACATATGAGATTATATATGTATGATGAATAAACCTTAGTGTTTGTATTTCCGAACGTGAAATGCCATGATTTGCAACTGAAGACGATAGTTACAGTTGGTGGTATCAAAGGGTTCAAGCACACGCGGGACAGACGTGCAAATCCCGGTGTGTATGACATCACGGGGTCGACAGGTAAATCCCGAATATTGAGTGCTCGGTACTAGTTATAGTCACGTTGTGACATTACAATTTGTGGTATCAAAGCTAATTTACAAATGAGAACAATGGGTATCACAGTTATTGGTTTGACAAATGAATTTAGATATTACAGTTTTGGTATTAGAGAGGGCTCAAGCATACGCGAGGCATATGTGCAAATCCCGGTGTGTATGACATCGTGGGGCCGACGGGCAAATCCCAGTGTGTATGACATCGCGGGGCTGACGGGCAAATCCTTGATATTGAGTGCTTTGATAGGTACCAATTGTAACATTACAGATTGTGGTAAAAAAAAAACTGGTATCAGAGCAAATATGAATACGGTCGTTACAGTTTTCCTCACCAATTATGTCATGCATGCATAACATTCATTTTCGTACATTGGTCATATCATCCTTGCATAACTAGCTATGACTCTTTAAGTTCCTATGTCTTCCTTGAACTGCATTTCATACATTGGTCATATCATCCTTGCATAACTAGTTATGACTCTTTAAGTTTCTACTTCTTCCTTGGACTACCCTTACATCATATGACATTTCATTCCATAATAATGCATATGACTTTTATATTAACATATGTTTGCCTATTATGGCCTACACATTTAAAATCATGTTGCATGTATGCAATGGACAAGAAAAATGACTAAAATTCCTTACCTTTTATTGCTAGCCTTAGCTCTTATTACTTTGGCTTTGCTCTTATCTATCTTTTTCCCATAACCTTACTTTCTCTTAGCTTTATGCTTATTTGCTCTTAATCATTTCGCCCACACACATGCCTAAACATAAATATTCAATACATTACTACTATAACATCTAAAATACTTAAAGTTACTCAAACTTATCAATCAAAGATGTAACATAACTATAATTATTTCAAAACTTATAGCTTAACTATCATTTTTATACTTTTTTTGAGAATATATCTTTTTTTTATACTTAACCCATTATCATCCTTCACCTTTTAGGTCATAGTGTCAACATTAACATTACCACTTAATCATATAGTAATCCATAGTTAGAATCCTTTGTAATCATTAACAATACTTCTAAACTCATCAACAGGTTCATTTCTCATTATAATATATCTGTATACTCATTAAGATATTCATGTATAATTCTACTCTAACTAAATGAAGAACATCTCCTCCATTCACATATGATTCTAATCGTAGTGTCTAAGGTGTCAAACATCATAAAAAAAACTCAAGTACCATCAATATTCTTACAACAAAACTCATTTACACAAGAAACTTTTATTAAACTTATCAAAACCTCCATGTCTAATCTTATGTCAACTAAGGTATAAGATATATTCCAACTAAAACTCTCACCAAAAAGATAAACTTTATATCAACATTTAAGAAGTTAAAAATTATCAAGAAAATATGTAATCAATCCATATACATCAACTCCTTTTAAAACTTTAATTGAATACTACATCATTAATCAAGCCATATAAACATATGCCTTTATTTTTCCTACCTTAATATAGCTCAAACATATCATAAACTCATCTAATTAACCATCAAACAAACATATATAGAAGAAGGTAGATGGTGTACATATTTGAAAGTAGGAGACCAAATAAGGCTTAAAAGATGTTGAAGACATGTTAAGCAACTTGTATTCTCAAACTTTAATTTAGTAATCATAGGTGTAAAAGGAGATTTTGGACAATTTTGTTGGTTTTTATACTAATGAAAAATTAAAGAGAAAATGGCTTTTAAGTCATGCAAAGGTAGTAAAAAAGCAAGGAGGTTAATTGTGTACAAAAAATGTTGAATGGTGCATTATAGAAAATATTTGGTTGAATACCCTTTCGTCTACCTAACTTAAGGTTCGAATACTAAAATTTCTATTTTCTAACCAAGCACTATTCAATTTCATATTTTGCCTTGATGGTTGAAAGTCGCTTGCCTAAAAAGAGAGGCTACAAAAGTGCTTCTTGAAGTCCACCAAAATGCATCTTTTCAAATCGTAACACTTATGCAAGCTTTGTTTCCAAGATTATTTTGTTCCTTCCCTTAACACACTTTCAACCAACTTTAGGCATCTAAAACACATTATTAAGATGTCATTCAATGATACATTGAGCACAATTACATATCTTTGTAGCCATCGATAAATCATGTAATAAACTTATCTTATATCGTAGCATTCATCATCCTTTCTCATTCCTTTTAACATATGTTTTAACATAAATTCCTTCCATACATAATATAGATATATTCTTAATTATTAAACCTTTAGTATCATCATTCATTCATGTATCTTAAGCCTTATTTCTTGCATGTATATCTTAGATTACATACATTGCCTTATAACTTAACATCCTCTACCATCATTTCTTTTAATCATATTTCTTAACACATATCATATCTTAATTAATCATCATTTTGATATTAAAATTATCACCATTTCATCAAATTTATCACCATTTATTGCTCCTCACTTAAGGGAAGGAGTCTTAATTCATAAGAGACCCTTAAGAATTAAATTCTAGGCCTTACAATTAGGTTGTGGCTAAAAGAATACTTAAATCTTGAGAAGGACTAAGGATCTCTTTTTTGTTTATGGTGGACATAACTTGGCAGTTCATGGTTATGTTTTTATGCTCAATGTTAGTGCTATGAGTTGAAAGTTGCAAACAAGCGACAATTGCTTATTCTATTATTAAAGTCAAGTACATCTTTGCATCTAAGGCTATGAGAGAGGTTAGTTGGATCAACAAATTGATGACTAGACTAGGAATGGTTCATAACATAGTTTATCCCATTACAATGTTTTGTAACAATAATGAAGCCATCACATAGGCAAAGGAACCAAGGTTTTATTAATGGTCCAAATATATAATTATGTTTCACCATTTCATAAGAGAGATAATAAAGTAGAAAGACGTGATAAAGTGAGTACCCATTGAGGATAATTTAGCTGATCCTCTTGTTAAAGCCTTATCTCAACAAAAACATGATTGCCGTCTAGAGGGTTTTGGTATTAGATACATGAGCAATTAGCTATAAATACTATATGACCTTATAAATAGAAGTAGTTATATGACCTTATAAATAGAATTAGTTATCTTTGTACTTGACATTTATCATGCATAATTAGTATTCCATTTATATATGCATCTTCATCTTTGTTATGTAACTATTTATATGACATTGTCAGTTAGCATTTTATGTAACATTTATGTTAGACTAGGGTGATTAACCCTAAGTCTTGGACCTCTTTTGATCTTGACAAAGGGGATTGATCAATTCTAATGTTTCAAATTAAGTGTTATTTTGCAGTTTTTAGTTAGTCTTTACAATAAAAGTTGGATGGAGTTAAGAAATCTCCAAAGTAAGCTAGTGCCTCCTAATTCATGACCGCAACTTGATAAATCGTGACCGCAAACTCTACCAAGGCAGGTTGACAAATTGGACAAACGTATTCGCGGGCTAGTTCTCTGCCGCGACTAATTCAAGGAAAGGAAAGCCAAAGTCATAGACAAATTCGAAGTGTGAGTCATGCGTCAGTCGCAACTGCAAATTTCGAAGTAACTCAAAAGGGAATTAAGTCCACAACCACAGCTTGACAAGTGTCCCAGGTAACTGTTGGAAGACAAAAATTGTGATGGAAACTTATTGGTAGCGACTATGAATTATGAAGAAAAAGATGAACATTTTTGGCAGACTAATTTGCGTCCTCAGTCGTGACCTGTACAAGAAAAATCACAACCGCTACTTTTGAGAGCAGGTGAAAGGCAACAACTATATTTTCTTGGTGAACTAATGAGAAGCTGCCATATGGATTAGCCATTAGACACAAACAGGGTTTTCCGTATGGAATTTGGATTTCGCGACTGCTAACGAGTAGTAGTGACGACGAATTAAGATTGTCAAGCATTTAATACGAAAATCTGTCTAGCACACTTTGAAGATTTTATACCAGTTTTATTGCAACAACTCTTTGGTGGGTAGAGGCTATAAATATCTCACCAAACAAATGTAAATGCAAGAGAATTGATAACTTTGTAACCAAACTCTTGCAATTTTGCTACTCATTTTTTTCCATTCTTTAAGTCATTATTGGGTGTGAGCATAAACACCAATTATAATAGGTTATAGTATGAGCCTGTAAAAACACTAAGAGAGGTTGTTGTGTGAGCCTCAAAACACAAGAGTATAGGTTATTGTGTGAGCCTTCAAAACACAAGTGTAAAAGTTTGGTGTAAGCTTGAAAACACCTTTGAAAGATAGTGAAACACCCAATTTCTAAGGATTGGGGAGTGGACGTAGGGTCGTTTATACCCGAACCACTATAAATCTTGTGTTTCTTTTCTATTCATTTCTCTTCTCCTTTTCTTGTTTTAATTTTATACACCAATTTAACCCCCCTTCTTGGTGCCTATGGCCAACAAGTGGTATTAGAGCCCCGTTTCACAATCAAACCTTCATTGGGTGAATAAAGATCATGTCACAAGAGGGAATCCACTCACAACTCAATCCTCACTTTGATGGAACAGACTATACTGGTTAGAAGTATAGGATGGAAATCTATATTGACATAGATGTGGTGGACCTTTGGGATGTGGTCATCAAGTAATGGAAGCCACCCACTAGAGTTGTGGATGGTAATAAAGAATTAATCCTAAGGGAAGAATAGGTTAGAGCTCATCAGAGATCAAATGGCAAAAATAAGAGAGCAATGGCCATTCTTCTAAGCTCACTCTCTAAAGAAGAGATTGGAAGAGTGCAACATTGTCAAATAACACATGCCATTTGGAAGACACTTGAGAACTATCATGAAGGTACAATTCTAGTCAAATTAAACCATTTGGAGATGTATGTCATTGAATGGGAACTCTTCATGATGAAGGACAATGAGCATCATAAAAATGACAAATAGCTCTTGTCCATTGTTACTAACATGAAGAAATTTGGAAGAGCTCTAACTATCTATGAGGTAAACACAAAAATCCTTAAAACTCTTCCTCTAGATAAATTTGGTGCTAGAGTTTGCAGCATATAAGAGTCCAATTCAGAGATTGGAAAGGTTTCAATAGATGTGTTGATAGGCAAACTCTTGACTCATGAGTTGGCCTTACAAAATGATGAGCAAATGAAGAAGCTAAGAGGCCAAGGAGATAAACCAGAAAAAAGAGAAAAACCATGGCTCTTAAAGATTTAACAAAAGAGAAGGACGTAGAGATCGCCTCAAGTGATGAAGAAAGTGACAAGGAAGAAGAGGAGCTAGCAATGCTCTCAATGAGGACAAAGGAATTGATCAAAAGAAGAAAGGAAAGAAAAAGCTTTAAGAAGACAGCTCCTAGTCCAAGAAAGAAACCCAACGATGTCACTTGCTATGCATGTGGCAAGTAAGGCCACATTAAGTATGAGTGTCCCAAATTGAAAAAAAAAAAAATAGAGATGGGACAAGGAGAAAAAGAAGAGTTTTTCAGCCACTTGGGATGAAAGATCAAGTGAAAAAGAGGAAAAAGGAGAGGTTGCCAACATATGTTTCATGGCATAAGAAGATTTTACAAATGAGGTAAGTGGTTCTTCTCATTCTCATTCTGATTTTGAATTTGATGAGATAGATGAAGAGCTTTTAGAGCCTCTAACCATGAGATGTGACAAATATAAGTCACAAGTAAAAACTTATAAGAAAAGGTGTTGAAAATTAGAAGATGAATACAATACTCTTAGTGATCTTATAAATGAGTTGAGGACTTCTAATGAAGAACTCAAAAACTCAGTAGAAAAACTTTCCACATCATCTTCTTCAATGGCTTCATTAAGAAAGGAGAATGACACTCTTAAAGGAGAAGTCATTGAGCTTAAAAGCTCAATCTCTAAGTTCCATAAAGGAAAAGAAGCCTTGGACACATTGATTGTGTTACAAAGATCACCACTAGTTAGACATGGTTTAGGCTTCAATAGAGCCTCCTCATCATTTCATACCACATTTGTTAGATCTTCAGAACCTCAAACATCAAGCATTAAGGTAATTGGGAAGAAAAGTGCCCCTAGCACTAAGCCTCCTAAGCCTAAGGGTAAAACGAAGGTTCTTCCAAACTCTAGAGCTAAGACTCAAAGAGCTAACCATGCCTACAGTTACAACAAAAAACATGGTCATTCTTATAAAAAATTTTTTACTCCTACTCATCATACATGTTCATGCATGCAGTCATATGACCAAGGTATGAGAAGGCCTCTTACTCATACTAAATTTGTGCATAGGAGAAAGACTCCTAAGTCTAAACTATAATGCCATTATTGCATGAGATTTGGATATATTAATATTCATTGCTATATTAGGAAGGCTCATCTCAAATTAGAGGACCCTTCATCTTCTAACCCCTAAGGACCCAAGTATGCTTAGGTACCTAAGAAAAGGTAACTTTCTATTATTGTGTAGGGGAATGTGGCAACCACCAAATCAAGTAATATTGGATGTTCTAAGCATATGACTAGAAATAGAAAGCTATTCATGACATTGAAAGAAAAAGAAGGTGGAGATGTCACATTTGGTAACAATGCCAAGGGTAAGGTAGTTGGCATTAGAACTATTGGTAAGAATGGATGTTCTTTAATTGATAATGTTCTTTTAGTTAGTGGCTTACAACACAATTTGTTAAGTGTAAGTCAATTGTGTGACAAAGGTAATAAAGTCGCCTTTGATCCTAGGAAATGATGAATCACTACTTTAGTGGATGATGAGGTTATTTTCAACGGTAAAAGGAAAGGGAATACCTACTCAATTGACTTAGACAACTTGGCTAACCAATCTTTTAAGTGTCTTATGTCTTTGAGCAATGAAGCTTGGTTATGGCATAAAAGTCTTGGACATGCAAACATGGATCTTCTTCAAAGCCTATCCAAAGGAAAATTGGTGGAAGGGCTTCCCAAGCTAAATTTCTCCAAAGACAAGACATGTGGTCCATGCCAAATGAGGAAACAACACCATGCCTCTCACAAAGCCAAAAATATTGTAAGTACATCTAGACCACTTCAACTTATCCATATGGACTTGATAGGACCTACTAGAAGTGCTAGCTTAGGTGGAAAACATTATGCACTAGTCTTTGTAGATGACTACTCTAGGTTCACTTGGGTATCTTTTCTAGCTCATAAGAATGATTCATTTGATGCTTTCAAAAGTTTTGCAAAAAAGGTTCAAAATAAAAAAGGTTACTTCATATCTTCTATTAGAAGTGAGCATGGAAAGGAATTTCAAAATGAGTCATTTGAAAATTATTGTTTGGAGAATGGAGTTTTTCATAATTTTTCAACTCCTCGAACATCACAACAAAATGGTATTGTAGAGAGAAAAAATAGAATATTGGTAGCAATGGCTAGAACAATGCTCAATGAGTATTCCTTACCAAATCACTTTTAGGCTGAATCCAATAATACCTTATGTTATATTGCAAATAGAGTTTTCAAAAGACCCATTCTCAATAAAACTTCTTATGAGCTTTGGAATGGTAAAAAATCCAAGATTTCATATTTAAGAGTATTTGGATGTAAGTACTAGATCTCAACTTATTCATTTAGATAATAATCTTGCATTTGTTTCTCAACTTGAGCCAAAGTTAATTGATGAGGCTCTTAATGATGAGAGTTGGCTACTTGCTATGCAAGAAGAACTTAATCAATTTGAGAGAAATAAGGTATGAGAACTTGTCCCTAGGAATAAAGAACACCCAATTATAGGTTATAAGTGTAACATCCCTATCCACATTTATTCGCATTATCATATGAATATATTCATTGCATAAATTATATGAAACCCACTTGAATATATGCATTGGATAAATAATCATTTAGACATGTGAATTGTAAAAGCATGACAATGACACTTGCACCGTTGCATTTGGGGACACTTGAACATATATGTAGTGTTTGTATAGTTGCATGACAAATTGTTTTATATCATGTGTATGTTATAGTATCATAAATAATGGTGTTTTAGAGCTTAATTAAAAGTGTAAGGAGCATCTAGGAATTAGGAGATGGATGGAAGTGCTTAAGGAGTGAAGAAGAGGGACTAAAAGCAAAACTTTTAACTTTCAACCAATAAGAAACTAGCCCCCAATCTTTTGTTTTATTTAAAATAAGAATACAGATCATTAGGGTCTGGTAAGAGAGGAGAAGGATGAAATACAACAGAAAGAGGAGAGAAAGAAAGAAAGAAAGAAAGAAAGAAAGAAGAAGAAGAAGATGAAGAAGAAGAAGAAAGAGAGGGAGAAGAGTGAGCTACCTAGGACAAAATCATAAGGTTTTTTGATTCTGGGACAATAGGTAAGTTAATTTATCTTTTTCTCAACTGAAATTAATCTCTCATAACATGTTAATCGTGCATGGTTAGGGAGAATTATGGAGTAATTGAGGTAGATCTCTTGGATGGAAGTTGTAATCCAAGAAAACAAGAGCTGATTCTGTCGGTTTTGCTGTAAGAGCAGAATATTGCACCCATGATTTCTTAACCATAGAAGAGGAACTAGGGAAAGTGCAAAATACAAAAGTTGTAGCTTTGTGTCTCATATAAATGCCTATGAAACAGTTTTTCTTGATTCTATGTGTGTGAGGAGATATGGCTCCTTCAGTAGGGCTAGGTCACATATGAACTGAGATGATCTTAGTCTTCTGTTTTCTTATATTTTGATGGCCTTATATTCTGATTTTGACCAAGTGAAAACATGAACTTTGTAGGTTTTTATCCTATATAAATACTTGTGAATCATTTTTGATTGATTTGTTATGTGGAAAGAGTTATGGTTCATTGATTGGGACTGACCCTGTACCCGGATGAAACCCCACCTTTCTTTTGATTCTGTTTTTCAAGAATTTGATGGCCATAGATTCAGAATTTGATGATGGTCCAAACTTGAAAGTTGTATATTTATGTCTGATCTACATACCTGTGAAATATTTTTGCCAAATCCAATATGGTTGTTAAGATATTGTCCCTTTATCATGACTATTCGTCAATATGTTACAAACTTGCTCACCCAGAGATTGGTCCTTTGTTTTGGTGACCTTATAGACTGAATTAGATAATGAGTAAAACATGAAAAATGTTCCTTTACATGTTTTGTAACTGATGGCCTATTATTATTGCAATTGGACTTGTACAATTTGAGATACACGTAAGAGAGTAGGACTTACTCACACTAAAAGGACACTGTAATAGGGACAAATGTAAAAATTCACCACATTTTCTGTGTGTCTGATATTGGCCTGAAATTTGAATATATTGTCTCATTATGTGTCTAGTTTATTTGAAAAAAAAAAGAATCAAGTCATTTGGATGAGTATATCTGGAGTTATCGCTATGAGTATGGCAAGCTCAAGCTGCCATATAAGGAAAATATGTATAAACACTAGATCTACTTGCATGAATCATGCCATAGTTGCATACCAAATATTCATAATCATTTTGACATTCTTGTAACCATGTATGTATCAAACTCTAGGATCTCAACACTTTAAGGAATTCCTAAAGAGAGAACCAAACCTACCATAAAGGTTGGTCACATCAAAAGGTGAGTAAAAACCATAATTGGATTCAATGGGTGTATGTGATAATTGTATGATATGATTATGTTCTATTACATGTATATATGATTGAATTGTTATATGTTACATGAGAATACAAGTCAAGTGAAAATGATTGAATTGTTACATGTTATATGCAAATACAAGCAAAGTGAGAATCAAATGCTCTTAACGATTACTTAGCATATCATTTGTGAACAAGCACTTACACATGGAATTAAAAGGGCGTTGTGACTGGCTTGCCAAAACACTTACAAATCATATGGAAGTTGGACCAATAGGTCCCAAATCATATGTTACATGAATCACATCAATTACCTGGGAGCAGTGTTTGCCTTGCACGGTCACGACAAAAACAAAGCTATTGCATTTGCACTTGCATAGTCAATTGTTATACTTGCAATGTATCTTGATGATATTTGATTATGGATTATGCCATGAGAATTTGATTATTGTTTTTATTCACTGAGTCGGGACTCACCAAATCACAAAATTTTTGAAGAATAGGAATTGGACACTTTGGTGCTTTGAGTTTTACATTGAGACATATGAACCACAGGTCATCGGCTGAATCCCAACTCTCTCTCTCTCTTTATGTCATATACATATATGTACATCAAATACATGTTGGATTGTGTGTGTAGGATGGATAAAACCTTTATGCATATGTATTTTAGACATGAGTGATATGAGTTTTGTAAAACAAATATGGTTGTTACAAAAGATGGCAGAGCTATTTGACATATAGTATAAAGAGGTACCCAGGTGCATATTGGGTGAGGCGAAAATCTTCATGACTCCTTTCGCCACTCTTTTCTCTTCCAGGGGCCATGCCCGGAAGGCTCATACCTGTATTGCAATAACCATTATGATGGACAAGTATTTGTTGCAGAGGGATGATGGAGAGATTGATTTATAAATCTTGCCACTCTTAGAGGCAGCTGAGTTAGTGAGGAACCCCGTGCTGACAATCCTAGGCAAAACCAACGTGGGACTTGATAGAGTGGCCCTCAATGTTAATGATTCCTTTATAGAGAGCTTAATGTTGCTTCAGGCAAGAGTTCATCTTGCAATAATTTTTCTTTTGTATGTGTGTTTTTTCGCTTTTTCTTCTTTTTTTTCTTTTTTTTTTTTCCTTTTATTGCCCTAACTTTTGCCTAAACCGCCCTTACGGGTTTTCAATCTAGTGAGCCGCTCACTTTTATTTAGGTCGTCCATTTAGGTTTTCTACCTAATAAACACATTTTATTCTTTTTTTCTTTTTCTTCTTTATTTTTTTCCTTTCTTTTTTTCCTTTTTCAAATATGGTTGCAAGAGAAGTTGGCACTTTTGGTTGCTCTGACCATGGACTCGAGGCTTTACTACCCGTAAAATCATTTAAATCATTTCTTGATGAGGCCAACTGCTTCTAGGACGAGTGGGATGAGTGGATGTCCCGTATCAATATAACTGACATTTGTTGGAGCTGCCTATAGTGGAATTTAACGCATGTTACCCTAAGGACTTACGGGGATTGTATCATTTTTCCTGCCTTGGCTTCAGACACATTTTATGACCCAGCTCATGTGCATCACCAATTTAGTGCTCCTCAGCTCAAGGTATAGTTCCTTCTTTCATTTGTAAAAGGTCATTTATCATAGTACTTCTTAGATAGAGTTGAGGCTATGTAAACCAGTCGTAATATTTATGACTTCTACATTAATCGAGACTCTCAGCCTTATGAAGATGCAAACTACATGGCATGGTTATATGACCTTTAGAGCTATAAGCATAACATCAACAAATAGTAGGCAATGATCTTTCATAGAAAAAACTATTTTATATTTACTTCTAGTTCAAAAGCATGTATGACTAATTCACTTTAATTATATAAATGTACTTGCATTTGATATTATGCTTAGCACGAATCATTTACATTTTGCACGTTACACATTAATTAAATGCATAATTTCTGCTTTTAATGTTGGCACCTTAGAACATTTAATTGTCTTACTTAGTGCCTCTATCTTGTTGATCCTTTGTTCATTCATCCTTGTCTTTTCTATCATCGCACAACTAATTTGTCAATGGTCCCTTAGTACTCAATCGCACTCTCTTAACTTTTGCTTACATCATCATCATCATCATCATCATCATCATTATTATTATTATTATTATTATTATTATTATTATTATTATTATTATTATTATTATTATTATTATTATTATTATTATTATTATATGCTCTAACTTTTGCCTAACCCGCCCTTTCAGGTTTTCGATTTAGGGAGCTTTTTTTTTTCTTCTTTCTTCTTTTTGTTATCTTTACGCCCTATCTTTTGCCTAACCTGCCCTTTTGGATTTTTGACCTAGCGAGCTATTTTACTTTTCTCTCACCTAGCATAAAATACTTCTTCAATTAGTCCAAGTTCAATGGCTCGATGAATTCATTCCCACCATAGATGCTAGTTTCATTGTGCCACTTAAGTATATTTGCTTGACCATATAAGGGCCTTCCAATTTGGCCTAAACTTTTCTAAGAAGAACTAAGTCTGCAATTGAACTACCTTCAGTACCAAATATCCTACCTTTATCATACTTGGCTTGATTTTCTTGTTAAATGTGTGCGTCATCCTAACCTAATACAGTTTGTTGTCCCTAGGCACCAAGAAGGGGGGTTGAATTGGTGGATAAAAATTTTAAAAATAAAGATAAAGGGAAGAAGATAGAACAATAGAGACACAAAGAATTTATAGTGGTTCGGGCAAAATTGACCCTACGTCCACTCCTCAATCACTCAATTGGGTATTTCACTATATCAATGGTGTTTTTAAGCTCACACCCAACTTATACAACTTGTGTTTTGATGGCTAACACACAACCTTACAACAAAGTGTTTTCTAGGCTAACACAAAACCTCACTCAAGTGTTTCAA
>CATIWR010138211.1:0-41062 GCA_949677035.1 Omphalea diandra | reverse complement strand
ATATATATATATATATATATATATATATATTGCACTAATAATATGTCCCCATTCTTTTTCTTAGAGAATAAAGTTGTATCTACCAATCCATTGGTAAAATCTTTCTCTATAAAAAGTTGCATAGTCTCTCATACTAAACTTTAAAAGCTTGCTTCAAGCTATATAAGGCTTTAGTAAGCTTATACACATGATTAAGAATGCAATGGCGTTAAAATCCAGAATGTTGTTCAATCAAAACTTCCTCTTCAATGTAACCATTTAGGAATGCACTTTTGACATCCATTTAGTACAACTTAAAAAAGTTCATGAAAGATGCAAATGCAAGGAGAATTCTAATGGCATCAAGTTTAGCTATCGATGTAAAAGTCTTATCAAAATAAATCTTTTCCTCTTGGTTATAGCCTTTAGCTACTAACTAAGCCTTGTTCCTAACAATGACTCCAAGCTTATCAAGTTTGTTTTTATATACCCATTGAGTTCCAATAATAGAATGGTTATGAGGTTTAGAAACTAAGGTCCATACTTTGTTTCTTTCAAATTGATTGAGTTATTCTTGCATAGTAAGAACAATGTTCATCTCTAATGGCCTTATTTATGGTCTTAGGCTCAATAAGGGATACAAAAGCAAGATTGGTACATGGTTGATATAGAATTTGATGGATCACTAATAATAAGATCTCTTGGGTGATCTTTCTTGAAAATCCAGTCCCTTTCCAACTGAGTTTGCTCTTCACTAAGAGATGGAGGAGATAGATCTTCATTTCTTTCATTTCTCATATATTGTAACTTATCCATATTTTTTTCCTTTTTCTCCAATGTTTATCTCACTCATGGGACGTGGCAAGATCATTAACATCTTTTTTTATTCTTAAAGAAGTGGGTCAGATTCATCAAATATAACATGCATAGACTCCTTTACAACAAGTGTTTTCTTATTGAAGACTTTATCCCTTTTCAACTGGTATAGTATCCAAGGAAAATTCCTTCATTAGATTTGGAGTCAAACTTACCAAGGTTGTCTTTAGTATTTAGAATAAAATACTTATAGCTAAAAACTTTGAAATATGTAATCTTAGGCTTTCTATTATTCCATAAATCATAGAGAGTTTTCTTTAGTAAAGGTCTCACTAAGACTCTATTTAAAACACAACAGGAAGTATTTATAGCTTTTGCCCAAAAATACTTTGGAAGATTGTACTCACTCAATATGGTTCTAGCCATTTCTTGAAGAGTTCTATTTTTCCTTTCCACCATACTATTTTCTTGTGGAGTTCTAGGAGTTGAGAAATTGTGTAATATACCATAAAGACTTTGAAACTTAGTATTCTCAAACTCACCTCCATGGTCATTCCTAATAGAAGAGATTTTCAAATCCTTTTGGCTTTGAACTATCTTGGCAAAGGTTTTAAAAATATCAAAATAATAATCCTTATGCGGGAGGAATAACACCCAAGTATATCTAGAGTAATCATCCATAATGACAAATGCATAACACATGCCTCTTAAACTAGTTACCCCAGTGGGGCAAAAAAGATCCATGTGAAGCAATTGCAATGGTCTAGTAGAGCTTACCTTATTCTTGGCTTTGAAGGAGGATTTAATTTGTTGACCTCTTTGACATGCTTCACACACTTCTTTTGTAAACTTGATTTTTGGTAGACCTTCAACCAAGTCTTTTCTTTTTAGTTTTATGAAAAGTTTTGGACTATCATGTCTTTGCCTTCTATGTCAGGTTTTCCTTCATCAACTATTAAAACTAAACACTTTGCATTATGGTTATCAAGAGACTTTAAATCAATGACATAAATATTATGAGCTCTTCTACCAATGAATACAATTTTGTTGTCACTCATCCTTGATACATGGCATGTCTATGGCTCAAACATGACTCTAAGTCCTTTGTCACATAGTTGAGTTACACTTAGTAAGTTGTATTTGAGTCCATCAATAAGTAATACTTTATTAAGGACAGGAGAGTCATCATCCTTACCAACTTTACCTATGCCAATAATTTTGGCTTTGCCATTATCTCGAAAAGACATATTTTCAAGACCTTTAATCTTTTCCAAATGTGAGAAGAACTTTCTTTCTCTTGTCATGTTCTTTGAACATCCACTGTCAAGATACCACTCTCGCTCTCCAACTTGGGATTTCAAGCATATTTGCCAAACAAGGAAAGTTATATCTTAGGTACCTAAACCTTCTTGGGTCCTAGAGGGTTAACTCTTGCCTATTACTCATCATGCCTTCTAGATTGGCAATGATAGGCAATGTGGTCAAATATACCACAATAGAAGCAATCACCATCAAAGTGTGTTGGTATCCTACTTCTAGATGGAACATGCAAATAGTGTCTCTTTGACTTGTAACTCCTTTGACCAGTATGTCTAAGAGTATATCCCATATGAGGAACTCTCTTATGTTGTGCATGTACATACCCATAATTGTGCCAAGTTTTGTGCCTTTGAACACTTTGCCTCTTAGGCTTGTAAGAATGATGCATGTAAGCATAATTTGCTTGAGGAGGAGCATTTCTCAATTGTATGTGATTGTGTTGAGACATTTTCTCTTATACCATTATTCTTGGAATTTCCCTTTTTGGAAACCTTTGGTGTCCTAATGGGGTTGGAAACACTATTCTCTTTGGTCTTAATAAAGATTGTTTGAGAAATGGAGGGAGCAGCTGAAGTAGTGGCATTATAGTCTAATCCATATTTGATAGATGGACTCCTTTGAGCCTTAAGGATAGAGTCTAACTTCTCCTTTCCTTTAGTAAACTTGCTAAAATTTTCCTTTAGCTTAAGGTTCTCAACTATGAAAGACTCTACCTCATTAACTAGAGTTTTTTTTTACCCTTAACACATCCTTTCAAAGATTTATTCTTTTTTTAAAAAGAAGAGGTACTAGACTTTAGAATCTAAATGCTCATAGTGAGTTTGGCAATTATAGAGTATAACTTATCTATAGTGTATGAGTCAAAAGTTACCTCTTTGCCACCATTACTATCACTATCACTGTCACTGCTAGATGTATGTTCACTTGAGGATTTATTTGATTGTTCCTCAATTTTCATGAGACAAAGGTTAGTAAGTTCCTTTCTTTTCTCATCTTCATCAAGTTCAAAATCATTAGTGTCATCCTGAGTGGCTTTGTACACTTCCTTTCCTTTCTTGGAGGTATATTTCCTAGAAGGGAGCTTGCTTTTCTTAATCTTAGGATAATCCAATTTTATATGCCTTTTCTCATTGCATCAATAGCATATGAGTTGACTTTTGGTGCTTCTCTTCTTATAGCTTCTTGTCATTCTTCCTATTTTCTTTGAAAGGAATTTCTTTACTTGGTTGGTGATGAAGACAAGATGTTCATCTTCATTACTATCTTTATCATCACTATAAGAGGAAGATGTTAGTAAATAAAAAGTAGGAGTTTCAAAAAATAACTCTTTGGCTTTCGATGCCAAGTCTTTCTTTCTCATTCCTATGTTTTCAGTAGGCTTCTCAAGAGTGATCTCATGAGCCAATAACTTTCCCATAAGCTCATCAAGTGATAGAGCTTCTAGTTTGTTAACTTCCTCTATAACTGTCTTCTTAGCTTCCCACGTATCATTAGGAAGTGTTCTCAAAATTTGTGCTACCATGTCCTCATTTGTATATGACTTTCCTAAGTTCTTGAGAGTACCCATAATGTCTATAAACCTATTATATATCTCAATGATAGTCTTACCAGGAAGGAATACAAATATTTTATATTTATATGTATGCATTTGTATCTTTTTCTTTTTACTTCATTAGTTCCTTCATACTGAGTCTACAATGTGTCCCATATTTCTTTGGTTGATGTACACATTTGTAGCTTAACATATTGAGACTTATGAATTGCACAGAAAATAATATGTGTTGCTCTTTTATTTTTTAAGTTTGCCTTCTTTTCTTCTACAGTCCACTCACTCTTGGGTTTTGATACGAGAACTTCTCTAATTAGTTTTGTTGGAACTTTTCTTCCTTTCTCAACAATGTCCAATAAGTCAATGGTTTCATTATCAAGAAAGATCTCAATACGATTCTTCCAATACACATAATCATCTTCTTTAAAGAGTAGAGGCTTGTAAATGGATTGTGATTATTCATGACATGATATGATCTTTGCTCTATGCACTTAAGCTATGATTAAAAGACTAGTTTTAATACCAATTGTTGTCCCTTAAAGCCATAAAAGGGAGGGTTGAATAGTGCAAAGGCAAATTTAGAAATTGAAACTAAATGAAGAAATGAATGAAGAATTGACACACAAGATTTATAAAGGTTCAACACAACTCGTCTGCGTTCTCTCCTCTAGTATTCCCACTAGAGACTTCACTATTTAGATAGCTTAAGGTGTTATCAACAACCTTTACGAAGGTAAGTTTCCAAACACTACCAAGTCATTACAAATGATAGATTTTCAAGTACTATAAACCCCTTACAGGTAGTTTACAAGTACTACTTAAACCTTAACCCAAAGTAGTTTCCAAGTATTATTTTAAACCTTTCACACGAGATAATTTCAAAAAGTTTCTTAACGATGAATTTCCTAACACAAGATTATAACACTTTTAGAAAATGGAGAACTCTCTTGAACATTGGCTCGAGACAATTTCTCTACCCTTTCATACCCCAAAAAAGTAAGGACACTGTGCATCTTTAAACCGATAACCATCTTTTGCCTAACCTAGCCTCCTTCGTCCCTCGGCACCAATAAGGATTAGTATAAGAACTCAAGTAAGAATAGATAATTAAAGTATATTCACAAGGTATTCTTGATGTGGGTGAAAATGTAAAGTGGGTTCTTGAGAAGCTTATCCTTCAAATTTTGTTTTGAAGATAACTCTTTGTAGTTCTTTAACAAGCTTAATCAATGAGTCTCTCTTGAATGCTATATCACTTCTTGATCACAATGTAACCACCTTTTTTTATTTAAAATTGCCTTCATAGATTCTTAATAGAATACTTCATTATATTTTTCTATTGAAAGTAGTTCCTTTTATATGTTGAAACAAGAAACTAACTGTTAGAAAATAGTTGTCACTTTACGTTACAACTGTAAGCATTCAACACCCGTTGAGAAAATTCCATGTTCGTTGCTGAAGAATTCACCCTTAATGATTTCATACAAATGGGTCATTAATAGTCAATATTTAACTTCAATAGTTGTTGGTTCTATTCAACACTCCTGTTAAAAGTAGTTGTTGAAAGTTTGTGGCTCAAGGCTCTCCCTCCACCTCCCCTTCCCCCCCTCCTCCCCTCCCCCCTTCCCTTTCCCTTCCCTTTTTTATCATTCATTCCACTTTTTCTATAATGTTTGTTAGACATATGCTACAATCATTGATTTTAAGCTTAATGTCTGTTAAAGTATGATCAATGTCTATTATTGATTCCAAAGAGTGTGAGGTTCATGCTTTATTTTTCAAAAGTGATTCAACACTTGTTGGAAATCTCGACATGCCCATTGGACACATCTCATTGCTTATTGTTTTATTGAGTATACCCCGTTGGGAGGCCTAGAAGGTGCATAATAAATTGAAGCATTTTTCCAATATCAGTTACGAAAACATAATGCCCGTTATGAGGTTCAGAGAACGTGGCCCAAACTAGAGCACTTTTCCTATGCTTATTGAAAATAAGAAACAATTTTTAGTGTTGGACTAGGGTGGTTAATAAGTCTTAGACTTCTTTTGATCTTGACAAAGTAGATTGATCATGTCTAATGTTTCAATTGAGTGTTGTTCTTCAGAATTAAGTTAGATTTTCCATTGGGAGCTGGAAGGATTGCATAATCTTCAAGAAGGCAAAGCTCATCCAAATTCGCAGTTAATGGTATGTAATTCGCGACCGCAACCTGGTTCAAAGAAAGGGTGAAACTCGGCTAGAGGGATTTGCGGGCATCTTTGCTATCGTAACTTATCCAAATATGAGTGTGCTAGTCACAGACAAATTCGTTGTCTGTGTCACGCCTCAGTCATTACCGCAACTTTCAAAGTAATTAAAGAGGGAAGCCAGTCCACAATCATAGCATGCCAAGTGTCCCAAGTAACCATTGGAGAACAAATTCGCGAGGGCAAAACGACCGCGATTTAAGAAGAAGAAGATTGTCTTTCAAACAGAAGAATTCGCATCCAAAGTTGCGCCATGTACAAAGAAGAATGGCGATTGCGACTTTTATGAGCAGTTAGAACGCAACGACTATATTTTCCCAATAGACCAATGAGAAACTACCATGCAAACTAGCCGTTAAATGGGTTTTTTCGTCGTAATTTTTGGCTCCTATATGGAAATTTAGATTTCGCAACGTGATTTACCAGTAGCGACCGTGACTCCTACATGACATGCAATTAATGTAAAATCTGCCTAGCATGTCTTGAAGATTTATTGAGCTTTAAAGTCTAACATCTCTTTGGTAATGGGGTATAAATACTCCACCAAATAGTGATAAATTAGACAGATAGAGAATTCATTACTTGTGTTAAAGCTCTCAATCTTTTGCTACTCATTTTCTTCTATTTTTTATGAGATTGTAAGTGTTGGGTATGAGCATTAAACACCAACTGTAAGAAAAGTTATTGTGTGAGCCTTGAAAACACATAGTTTAAAGGTTATTGTACGAGCATTGAAAACACATAATGTAAAGGTTAGTGTGTAAGCCTTGAAAACACACAGTGTGAAGGTTGTTGTGTGAACCTTGAAAACACAAAGTGTAAAAGTTAGGTGTGAGCTTAGAAATACTATTATGAGTTAGTGGAATACCCAATTGTAAAGAATTGGGGAGTGGACGAAGGGTTGATTATACCCGAATCACTATAAATCGTGTGCCTCATCTTCTACTCTTATTTATCCCTTACTTTAATTTTTTTATGCACCAATTCAACTCCCCTTCTTGGTGCCTAGGGCCAACAAGTGGTATCAGAGCCAAGTCTCACATTCAAGCCTTAATTGGGTGAGCAAAGTTCATGGCACAAGAGGGAATCCACTCACACCTCAAGCCTCACTTTGATGTATCTAACTATACTCATTGGAAGTATAGGATGAAAATCTACCTTGATACAGATGTGGTGGACCTTTGGGATGTGGTTGTCAAAGAATGGAAGTCACCCACTAAAGTAATAGATGGAATTGAAGAGCTCATTCTAAGGGAAGAATGGGTTGAAGCTCACAGGAGATCAAATGAGAAAAACAAGAGGGCAATGGCCATTCTTCTAAGTTCTCTCTCTAGAGAAGAGATTAGAAGAGTGTAACATTGCCAAATAGTACATGCCATTTGGAAGACTCTTGAGAACTACCATGAAGGCACAATACTGGTTAAATCAAGCCATTTGGAGATGTATGTGACAAAATAGGAGCTCTTCATGATGAAGGACCATGAAAGCATCACCAAAATGACGAATAGACTCCTATCCATTGTCACCAATATGAAGAAATTCGAAAGGACTCTCACCAACTATGAGGTAAACACAAAAATTCTTAAAACTCTACCTTTAGATAAGTTTAGTGTAAGAGTGTACAACATCCAAGAGTCTGATCTGAAGATTGGGAAGGTTCCAACAGATGTGTTGATAAGCAAACTCTTAACTCATGAGTTGGCCTTACAAAAAGATGAGCAAATGAAGAAACTAAAAGGCTAAGGAGATAAACCTAAAAAAAAAGAAAGAAGAACCTTGGCACTCAAACCCTCAACAAAGGAGAAGGAGGTAGAAACTACCTCTAGTGATGAAAAAAAGACAAAGAAGAAGAGGAGCTGGCAATGCTGTCAAGAAGGACAAAGGAGTTTATTAGAAGAAGAAAAGAAAGAAGAAGCTTCAAAAAGACAGCTCCTAATCCAAGAGAGAGATCCAATGAAGTCACTTGCTATGAATGTGGCAAGCAAGGCCACTTCAAGTACGATTGTCCCAAAATAAAGAAGAAGAAGAAGAAATGGGACAAAGAGAATAAGAAGAGTTTTTCAGCCAATTGGGATGACAGCTCAAGTGAAGATGAATAAGAAGGAGAAGTTGCCAACATTTGTTTCATGGCACAAGAAGATTCTACAAATGAGATAAGTACTTCTTCCCACTCTCATTCAGATTTTGATAAATTTGATAAGATAGATGAAGAGCTTCTATAGGCTCTAACTATGAGATGTGACAAATACAAGTCATAAATGAAGTCTTACAAGAAAAAGTGACAAAATTAGAGGATGATTATAAATTCTTCAATGACATTGCAAGCGAATTGAGAGCATCAAATGATGAGCTTAAAAAATCTGTAGAAAATCTTTTTATATCATATTCTTCATTGGCTTCATTAAGAAAGGAGAACGACTCTTTAAAGGGAGAAGTCATTGAGTTCAGAAGCTTAATCTCCAAATTCCATAAAGGAAAGGAAGCCTTAGACACATTGATTGTGTCACAAAGACCACCATTAATTAGACATGGTCTAGGCTTCAATGGAGCCTCCTCATCATCTCATACTACATTTGTTAAATCATCGGAATCTCAAACCTCAAGTATTGAAATAATTAGGAAGAAATGTGCTCTTAGCACTAAGCCTCCTAAGCCTAAGGGCAAAGGGAAGGCTCCCTCAAGCTCAAGAGCCAAGACTCAAAGAGTTAACCATGCCTATATGTACAAAAAGCATGCTCAGTCTCATAAACAATTCCCTGCTATTTATCATCATGCATGTACATGCATGCATTCACATAATCAAGGTATGACAAGGCCTCCTACTCATACTAAATTTGTGCATAGGAGAAAGACTCACAAGTCTAAACTCCAATGCCATTATTGCATGAAATTTAGGCATGTTAACATTCATTGTTTTATTAGGAAGGCTCACCTCAAATTAAAGGACCCTTCAACTCCTAACCTCCTAGGACCCAAGTATGCTTGGGTACATAAGAAAAGGTGACTCACATTTATTGTTCAGGGGAGTGTGGCAGCCACCAAATCAAGCAATTGGCATGTCGATAGTGCATATTCAAAGCTTATGACTGGAAATAGAAAGATATTCATGGCATTGAAGGAAAAAGAAGGTGGAGATGTCACATTTGGTAACAATGCCAAGGGTAAGGTAATTGGCATTGGAACCATTGGTAAGAATGGTTGTTCATTAATTGATAATGTTTTATTAGTTAATGATTTACAACATAATTTGTTAAGTGTCAGTCAATTATGTTGACAAAGGTAATAAAGTCACCTTTGATCCTAGGGAATGTTGAGTCACCATTTTAATGGATGATGAGGTTATTTTCAAGGGTGAAAGGAAAGGTAACTTCTACTCAATTGACTTAGACAATTTTGCTAACTAATCTTTTAAGTGTCTTAGGTCTTTGAGCAATGAAGCTTGGTTATGGCATAGAAGGCTGGGGCATGCAAACATGGATCTTCTTCAAAGCCTATCTAAAGGAAAGTTGGTGGAAGGCCTTCCCAAGCTAAATTTCGCTAAAGACAAGACATGTGGTCCTTGCTAAATGGGGAAGCAACATCAAGCCTCCCTCAAAGCCAAAAATGTTGTAAGTTCTTCTAGACCTCTTCAACTAGTCCATATGGATTTGATAAGACCTACTAGGAGTGCTAGCTTAGGTGGAAAGCATTTTGTACTAGTCTTAGTTGATGACTACTCTAAGTTTACTTGGGTATCTTTTTTAGCTCATAAGAGTGATACTTTTGAAGCTTTCAAGAGTTTTGTATAAAGAGTTCAAAATGAAAATGTTACTTCATTTCTTCTATTAGAAGTGACCATGGAAAGGAATTTCAAAATGAGTCTTTTGAAACTTATTGTTTGGAGAATGAAGTTTTTCATAATTTTTCAACTCCTAGAACACCATAACAAAATAGTGTTGTAGAGAGAAAAAAATAGAAAACTAGTAGAAATGGCTAGGACCATGCTCAATGAGTATTCTTTATTGAATTACTTTTGGGCCAAAGCCATTAATACTTCGTGTTACATTGCAAATAGAGTTTTCAAAAGACTCATTCTCAATAAAACTTCTTATGAGTTATGGAATGGTAGAAAACAAAAAATTTTATACCTAAGAGTATTTAGATGTAAGTGTTATATTTTAAATGCCAAGGATAATCTTGGAAAATTTGACTCCAAGACCAATGAAGGAATATTCTTAGGTTATTCCACCACTAGCAAGGCATATAGAGTCTTTAACAAGAATTCTATGGTAGTTGAAGAGTCTGTGAATGTTGTCTTTGATGAATCTAGTAAACTTGATCTTGGAAAATGTGTTTTTATTGATAATCTTATAGGTGATTTTGAAAAGTTGGAATTAGAAGACACCACAAGAAGAGAGGATAAAAGCAAGGAAGGAGGTGAATCATCAAAGGAAGATGAGGAGCCACAACATCAACAAAGAGCTGAGCCAAGCCAAGATCTACCCAAAGATTGGAGATTTTCCAAGTACCACCCTAAAGACTTGATCATTGGCGATACCTCCAAGGGTGTAAGTACTAGATCACAACTTAATCCTTTAGATAATAATCTTGCATTTATTTCTCAACTTGAGCCAAAATCAATTGATGAGGCTCTTAATGATAAGAGTTAGGTGTTTGTTATGCAAGAGGAACTCAAACAATTTGAGAGAAACAAAATATCGAAACTTGTCCCTGGGCCTAAAGAACACTCCACTATAGGATGCAAATGGGTGTTTAGGAACAAGTTAGATGAGCAAGGTCTTATCACAAGAAATAAAACTAGATTGGTTGCTAAGGGATACAACCAAGAAGAAGGCATAGATTATGATGAAACTTTGCCCCCATTGGTAGATTAGAGGCCATTAGGATACTCTTAGCTTTTGCATGCCACATGAATTTTAAGTTATTTTAAATGGATGTGAAAAGTACATTTTTAAATGGAATCATTGATGAGAAAGTTTATGTTGAACAACTTCCTGGTTTTGAGTCACATTATTTTCCAAACCATGTTTTTAAATTGAACAAAGTCTTATATGGATTGAAACAAGCTCCAAGAGCTTGGTATGAAAGGCTTAGTTTATTTCTCTTGAAAAATAATTTTGAAAAAGGAAAGGTGGACACCACACTATTTATTAAAAAGCACAAGCATCATACATTAATTGTACAAATCTATGTTGATGATATCATTTTTGGTGCTACTAATGAGTCTCTTTGTGAGGGTTTTGATAAGTGTATGACTAGGGAATTTAAAATGAGCATGATGGGAGAGCTCAAGTTCTCTCTCGGTCTACATATTAAGCAAACCAAAGAAGGGATCTTTATCAACCAAGCCAAGTGCACAAGGGAAATACTAAAAAAGTTTGGCATGGATGGTTGCAAAGTAGCCAAAAGCCCCATGAGTGGTACCATCAAGCTAGACAAAGATAAATAAGGTAAGATAGTAGATGAAAAGAGATATTGAGGTATGATCGAATCGTTACTTTATCTCACTGATTCTAGGTCGAATATCATGTTTAGTGTTTGTATGTGTGCTAGGTTTCAATCCTCTCATAGAGAGTCACATTTAAATGTTGTTAAGAGAATTTTTTTAATATTTGCATGACACAATTCATTTAGGGTTATGGCATCCTAGGGATTCATCCTTTAGTCTCATAGGATATTCTGATGCGGATTATATGAGTAGTTTATTAGATAGAAAAAGCACTTTTCGGGACTTGCCAATTTATAGGTGAATGCCTAGTATCTTGGTTTAGCAAAAAAGCAAGTGTAGGTTGTCTTATCCACCGTAGAAGCTAAGTATGTTGCTGCAGGTTATTGTTGCATTTAAGTTCTTTAGATGAAATAATAATTGAAGGATTTGGCAAAGTGATTGATCATACTCCTATTAAATGTGATAACACTAGTGCTATTAATCTTTCTAAGAATCCCATCCAACACTCTAGGAGCAAACACATAGATATTAGACATCATTTCCTTAGAGATCATGTGCAAAAGGGTGATGTTGTGTTAGAGTTTATTGACATAAATCATCAACTTGCAGATATTTTCACTAAACCTCTCAATGAAGAAAGATTGAAATTCATTAAGAGAGAATTGGGAATGCTTGATGGAACCTCCCTAAAGTGAAAATTTTGAGCTTATGTAAGTTTGTTATGTGTGTTGTTTGTTAATTATATGTCTTATGTTTTCTGTGTGGCATATTCTAAGTGGATCACAATTTTGATTCTCTCAAAACTTATTTTTTCATTTTTATCCTTGATGACTAATAATTTGTGGTCGCTTTTATATCTTCACGATTGCGAATTACAACTCCTAGTCACCCGACTGTCAAACTTCAAATCACGGTCGCAAGAATCAAGCTCTATCGTGAATTTTGGTCAAGAATTCAAATTTTACCGTTGAAGCACGTATTCTTGAGGAAAATTTATCTGTTACTCACATTTTTTGAAATTTTCATGAATTCGGGAACGTGAATTAAGGTAACTGCCTAGACATTTATGTGATTTGACTGCCAACCATTTCTATCTCTTCATCAATTCATTTCTAGCCATTTATAGCCGTTTACAAAGACTTCAAATGGCTATAAAACCTGCCCTTCAATAGTAACATCCTCACTTCACTTCCAACATGAATTTTTCTCTCTCTCAAATCTCTCTAAACGCCCAAATCTCTTCATCCTTTGCAATGGCTCTCAAGAAGATCTCAAAGGCAGACAAAGGCAAGGGTATGGCTCAACCCTTTGCACCCCCTGCTCTCCATCTTATGAAAGGCATCACCAAGGAGGAGAAAGAGAGGTACAAAGCCAACTCCTCCAAGATCATCCTCCCCAACATGATACCCTCTACTTTTCTACTGGAAACTTTAGGCATCAACGTAGAGATTTGTGCTTTCCTTTCCAATTTGAGCTGAAACGAGTTCATCTTTAGGGATGAACTCGGATACGAAGAAATTGTGCGAGAATTCATGTACACAGTCCAATTGAGTCGAAAAGCTGATTCACGAGAGGGGCAATATGGGTTAGTATTCTGAGCCTTTGGCGACCCTTTTTACATTACTTTCGACCAACTTTCTTCTCTCTTCAATCTTCAAGTCGGAGAAAACAACTTCTTCATAATCTCTGTACTTGATGTCATATACTCCAAATTTTGGTCAAAAATATCTACTGAAACCAAACACAACCTAAGATCCTCCCTAGCCTAACACATTAAAACCCTACTCGTTTGGATACTCCATCATATCATCACCTTTTCAGTAAATGCTAGAAGTGATGGTAATGAGAAAGTATCACAGAAAGACTTGGCATTTCTTTTCTTCCTTGTCAAAATAAACCAAATCAAACTAGTCGGTTTCTTGTGGATCAATTGATCCATATGAGTATCAAACCCAAGAGTCAATTCCTGTTACCCTCACATATCACAACCATTTATCGATTTGTAGGAGCACTTGATGAGGAAAATGAGAAATTCCTCACCAATAAACTTCTCCCTTCACAAAACTTCCTTAATCTCACCTACCTTATCAATGCCAAGGCTATTCATTCGGATACCTATGCGCATACCCTAGGTGCCATTGGAGTAAAGAAAATGGAGACTTCACAAGCTTTCAAACGGAAGAGACTAGTTATTGAAGAAGAAGCTCCATCCATTCCTCCTCAACCAAAGCCTAAGGCTAAACTCTTCCTTGAAACCATCAATAAAAAACTGATAAGTTGATGAGGATGATGAAAAAGAGATTTTTGTTCCTCTCTCATCTTCATAGTGATATGATCAATTTGCAAGAGAAGTTAGGAGTTACAGAGTTTGATGATACTCAAGAAGAAGAAGGCAATGATGATGTTGAGGATCGAGATGAGGCTGAAGGTAAAGATCAGGGTGAAGATGAGGACTTTTCTGGGGATGATTTTCTTACTTTCTAGTTTAGGATCTCTTTTGTATTTTTCTTTTTTACAAAAAAAAAATGTGATCCTACACAACTTATTTCCAAGTATATATATATATATATATTATGTGTTATGTGCTTGCTTTACTACACTTGTTTATGCATTTGCTCCCTATGATTACTTAACTACTTATGCATGTATTCTTTTCCCTTATGAACCCTCTTTTTGATCTTGCCAAAGGGGGAGAGATATAAAGAATCTAAGTCTAAAGGGGAGAGAAAATAACTTGCAAATAATAGCATAAGTTGAGGGGGAGCCTCACACTCTCATACTTAAGATTTTTTAGAAATTTCACTTTGAATGATTCAATGCCATACTTAGGAAATTTTACCTTAAGTATTTGTTGAATCATATTACACTCCAACATCACATTTTTACATTATTTTCCCTTAGGATTAATCTGAGTTGACGAAATCAAAAAGAGGGATATTGTTGGACTAGGGTGGTTAACCCTAAGTCTTTGACCTCTTTTGATCTTGACAAAGTATATTGATCATGTCTAATGTTTCAATTGAGTGTTATTTTGCATAATTAAGTTAGATTTTCCATTAGGAGTTGGAAGGATTGCATAATCTTCAAGAAGGCAAAGTTCATCCAAATTCGTGGTCAGTGGTTTATAATTCGCGACCGCGACCTAGTTCAAAGAAAGGGTGAAACTCAGCCAGAAGGATTCGCGAGCATCTTCACTGCCACGACTCATCCAAAGATGGGAGTGCTAAAGTCACAGACGAATTTGAGGTTTGTGTCACGCCTCAGTCACGACTGTGACTTTCAAAGTAATTAAAGAGAGAAGCCAGTCCACAATCATAGCATGCCAAGTGTCCCAGGTATCCGTTGGAGAACAAAATTCCTGAAGGTGACATTTTGGGTAGCGACCGCTATTCAAGAATAAGAAGATTGTCTTTCAAACAGAAGAATTCACATCTTGAGTCGCGCCCTGTACAAAGAAGAATCACAGCCGTTACTTTTGTGAGTAGTTAGAATACAACAACTATATTTTCCTGATGGACCAATGAGAAGCTGCCATGTGGATTAGCCGTTAGACACAAACGAGTTTTTTCGCCACAATTTTTGGCTCCCGTATGAAAATTTGGATTTCACAACCGCGATTGACCAGTAGCGACCATGACTCTGCCTGACATGCAACTAATGCATAATCTACCTAGCATGTCTTGGAGATTTGTTGAGCTTTAAAGTCTAACGTCTTTTTGGTGGGTATGAGATATAAATACTCCACCAAACAGTGATAAATGAGACAGATAGAGAATTCATTACTTGTGTTAAAGGTCTCAATCTTTTACTACTCATTTTCTTCTCTTCTTTATGAGATTGTAAGTATTGGGTGTGAGCATTAAACACCAACTATCAGAAAGGATATTGTGTGAGCCTTGAAAACACATAGTGTAAAAGTTGTTGTGTGAGCTTTGAAAACACAAAGTGTAAAAGTTAGGTGTGAGCTTGGAAACACCATTCTGAGTTAATGGAACACCCAATTGCAAAGAATTGAGGAGTGGACGTAGGGTTGATTATACCCAAACCACTATAAATCTTGTGTCTCATCTTTTACTCTTCTTTATCCCTTACTTTAATTTTTTTTTATACACCAATTCAATCCCCCTTCTTGGTGCCTAGGGCTAACAGTTGGTTCGTTCAACTAAATTTGCTATGACTGCCAATCTTTAACACTTAAAAGTTTTTCAACTTTAAATCCTTCAACTCATGTGTGCTAGTAGTAAACTCTTCTCTAATCATTATAGTTTAACAGATTAATGTACCTGCAAGATTCAATACAAATAACTTAGGGAAACATTAATTCTAAAACTTGTTTGTGATCATCAAAACAAAAACTTGAAACCTAAAAGGTTCAACAAGCTTAGCTATGAGAAATTTATAATGAATTGGAGCTTGCTTGGAGCTTAGGGATGAAAAAATTGGAATTTAAAACTAATAGCCACTGTGCTATCCAGATTGTGCAAAAGAAGACAATCACTAATGCGAGATTTTGTTTATTGATCCATAACATCCATAGGCTATTAGATAGAGATTGGAAAGTTGAAATCAAACATGTGTACCAGGAAACCAACAACACAGCCGACAGTCTAGCCCATCATGCTATTACTCTAGCTATTGAAACTCAATGGCGAAACTAAAACTTATTTTTAATGGCACTCATTATTGAAATTTAAAAATTTTTTATGCAATTAAATTCTAATATCAGAATTATATATATTAGTGACTAATTTCTTTTTTTATATTATAAGATGATGGAGAAAAGAAAGGCCTAGCATCATGTATCTCTTAAACCTACTCATCTTTGAAAATTCCAATTAGGTGTTTGTGTTTATGACATATTGTGTATGCCCACATGGACGGATTTACAATAAAGGCAGTGAGGTACAATTGCCTATGCTCCCCAAATAATTTTTCTCTTTACATAAAAGCAATAAATGAATTTTGTTAATGATAATATTTGTCCCTACTTAATCATTTATATTTACTAGTTAATTTTTGTCACTTAATAATTTAGATTTTAAATGTTTAAAAACTTAATACAATATTGAATTTTTACATAATAATAAATTAATTAATTTGAAGTAATTAATATTTTTTTACTTATATATAATCTCATTAATATAATAGTTCATTTAAAATAAAATTTATCTATATTACACATAATCTGTTAATATTATTTTATTCGATTTTGATTTGAATTTGAAATATAAACATGTTATCATTTTTTTTGTGTGTTAAATTCAAATTTAGCTTTTAAAATATTATTTTTATTTCTCTTAAAATTATAATAATATTATTAGTATTATTTATATCTATTTTATATATACAAATTCATTAAATAACTAAGTTGATTGTATATTTAAAAATAATATTCTTAATATATTAAAAATAATTAATAACAAAAATATTATCTTGCCTATAAAAGGCTAGGTCATCTTTTTGATTAGTTATTTTAGGAATAAAAGAAAAACGGTAAGAATTGAATAGTGTTGAGTTGGTTTGAGGAGAGATCTTTTCCCTTTTGATCTAAACCATAGTCAATGGGATATTAAGTTTTTTATCATTATTTGATCATTTAAAAAGGGGAAAAAAAAAAAAAAAAAACTTAAGGAGGGGTGGAGGCGCTTCCTCTTCTTCAACCCTTCCCCCTAAGAGTTGAAAGAGTTCATTCTTTCCTTTACCTTCGACGTTAGGGATACTTCAGCCTATGCCAATCTCTCCTGATTTTGTCACTGTTAGAACTCGCATATTACAAGAGCCCTCTAATGAAGTAAAGCAATTAATAATTTATGATCAAATGGGTATATCCTCTTTTAGGAATGTCCATTTCTAGTTTTGCTCTTTGAGCACCTTCCTTCTCTCACAAAGGAAAAACCAAAAAAAAAGGGCACATGTTCCATTTTTACTAGTCTTTGAGGCAACTTGAGAGACCAATATAAGAGATTATTGCATAAATTTGATATAAAATAAAATAATATGTTCTCTTTACAAATATATGAAATTTATTTTTTATATTTTTAGATAAATTTTATATATCTATAAATGTGAAGTGCACGACTTTACTCTGACTGCTAATCTTTTATCAAGTCTTCGAATTCAGGGAAAAAAACAGTTAAATTTTATAGTGAGTAATGCTTTTTTTTTTAACTCTTAATTTTCATCAACCTTCACTATTATTAGTAACATATATTTCATAAGGCTTTTTGTTTCTAATTATACAAATGATAACATTTAATAAAATAATAAGACTTTAATATTCTTATATTTTCAAAATTATGAAATGAAACTTTGAGATTACTAACTTTTCTGACATATCAAAAATATTTTAAAAAATTAAATTGCTAAAAATTAAATACTTCCCTCACTAAACTACGTAATAATGCATATACATTAATCGACGGTGAGGTATCTATCATATTAACACAAAATAATAGCACACAAGAACGCAGTCCAACGGTTGAAGTGCATTTTTCCTAGGTTATTGATCCAGTGTCGATTGTTCTATCTCCACTGTAATTGTTACCCAGAAAAAAAATCAACACAAAACAACAAACAATATTTTTACACTAACTCCAATCAACAGTCATTTGGTTTGCTTTCATTCTCTTGAATTTCCGTTCTCGTATTGTCCAATTTTCTTTAACACCACCACCATGATCACATTCCTGGTCAAGAACAGATCTTCTTGTTATTATTATCATTGGACTCGTTCCATTTACTCAAGTTCCATCTCATTTTATGCCAATTGCTATCAAAATTGTCGGGGCTGCTCTAATTTTTCTGGGTTTTTTCAGCCGGAACCACGGAAATCTACGGAGGGTATTGTTACTTGCCCTGCAAATTATGTTCCTTTGTCCCCTATTACCTTCTTGGAGCGAGCAGCTAAGGTGTATAGAGACAGGACTTCTGTTGTGTATGGTTCTGTGACGTATACATGGAGTCAGACTTATGAACGTTGTCTGCAATTGGCTTCTGCTTTGACCCAGTTGGGAATTTCCAGCGGTGATGTGGTGAGTTTGATTTTGCTGGTTTAAAACTTAATTTGCTCTTCTGGGTTAGTTTTAGTTTATCAAAAGTTTTGATTTTGATTCTAGTTTAGATTGATAAAATTGCTATAGAACAGTTTTAGATGTTAATTGCTTCCATTTTGTTTCTTGATGTTGCTTCTTCCTTTTGGAATTCAATGAATGATGAAGAGGAGAATGGATTTTAGTTCCTGTTGGTAGGATAAGACGCAGATACAAGGTTCTTAAACTCGCAAGTTCACCAAAAATCGGTGGAGTGTACACTTTTCCTGTAGTAACCCACGGTGCAGCTTGCATTTCCATTTAATTTAGGAAAACATAAGACTTCAAGGGAATCAATTCAACATCTGTGACAATTTCCAATGCTCTTTGAATAAGGTTCTGTTCTTTTTTTTTAATTGCTTGGTTTTCACGCTTGAAAAGAAAAGGTGACTTTCAAATTTGTCAGTCTTTGATATTTTATTTTATTATTTATTTTTTTGTATGTGTGAGCCTGCTCAAATCCAATATGTAGTAAGAACTGAAATGTGTCTTAGCATTTAAAATTAGAAAATAATGTATGCAGGTTGCTACTCTGGCTCCTAACGTTCCAGCAATGTATGAGTTGCATTTTGCAGTCCCAATGGCCGGAGCAGTACTCTGCACACTGAATGCACGCCATGACTCAAATATGGTATCTATTCTGTTGAAACATTCAGAAGCCAAGATCATTTTTGTAGACTACCAGTTGCTTGATATTGCTAGAAATGCATTTGATCTTCTTGCAAAGACAAAAACAAAACCGCCCATTCTGGTCTTAATTTCTGAATCTGATGGTTCATGGCCCACTAGCTTCGCTTCGAATGCTTATGAGTATGAAAGTCTGTTGGCAAATGGACATAATGGATTTGAGATTAGACGACCAAAAAGTGAATGGGATCCTATCAGTGTAAATTACACTTCTGGCACAACATCAAGACCCAAAGGAGTTGTTTATAATCATAGGGGAGCATATCTCAATTCCCTTGCAACAATTTGCCTTCATGGAATTGATGCAATGCCTGTTTATCTTTGGACTGTGCCTATGTTTCATTGTAATGGATGGTGCCTCATTTGGGGAATGGCAGCACAGGGTGGTACCAATGTGTGCCTTAGAAAAGTCTCTACAAAGGGCATCTTTGAGAGCATAGCACAGAACAAAGTGACGCACATGGGAGGGGCACCAACTGTCTTGAACATGATTGTGAATTCACCAGTTAGTGACCGAAAACCACTTCCTCACAAAGTAGAAGTAATGACAGGTGGTGCACCACCACCCCCTCAGATCTTATTCAAGATGGAAGAGTTGGGTTTTGGTGTATCTCACTTGTATGGCCTTACAGAAACTTATGGTCCAGGGACTTACTGTGTATGGAAACCTGAATGGGATTCACTGCCTTCTGATGAGAGATTTAAGTTGAAAGCTCGGCAAGGGATGCAACATCTTGGCTTGGAGGATGTTGATGTAAAAGATCCTATCACTGAGGAAAGTGTTCCAGCAGATGGTAAAACGATAGGTGAGATCTCGTTTAGAGGAAACACTGTAATGAGTGGATACCTAAAAGACTTGGAGGCAACAAAGGAAGCTTTCAAAGGTGGATGGTTTCGAAGTGGGGATCTTGCTGTGAAACATCCTGATGGTTATATAGAAGTTAAGGACCGGTTGAAGGATGTTATAATTTCTGGGGGTGAGAATATAAGCTCAGTTGAAGTAGAGACCGTCTTATATAGTCATCCAGCAATTCTTGAGGCTGTGGTAGTTGCCAGACCAGATGATCATTGGGGACAAACTCCTTGTGCATTTGTTAATCTAAAAGAGGGATTTGATGTGAGTGCGCAAGATATCATTAAGTTTTGTCGTGAACACTTGCCTCATTATATGGCTCCTCGGACAGTTATTTTTGGGGATTTGCCAAGAACCTCGACCGGGAAGGTCCAGAAGTTTATTCTGAGGGAGAAAGCAAATGCCATGGGCAGCCTTTCTTGATAAAGAAAACAGAATTTGTAAATTCATGTTCTTTTGGAAAATAAGAAGTCCATCCTATATCTGCAGAATATATTGCCGTCAACACATTCATACATTATACATTTCTAAGCATTTGCATTTGTGTTTGGGATATCTGAAGTACTGGCAGCATTATTTTTTGCTTATGTGATGAGCCAGATTGAGGCGGAGGATAAATGGAGGGACAATGGAAGCGCAGTATATATATGTATATATATAGTGACATGTTTGTTTAGATGAAAATATTATATTTCTTTCTATATTTGAAAAAAGTATTATGTGATTTTCTAATCTTTTTATACTTATTAAGGCTCTGTTAGGGAAAATAAACTGATAATCTGGTAACTAGCTTATAATCTTGTTGCAGCTGATAATCTAGTAACTAAAAATTTGGTAACTGATAATCTAGTTGATTGATGTAAAAATATTTGGTAAAAATAGCTGAAAAGGTAGTTGAAAATTGTATAATGATATAGAAGGATATTAACTGTCATTTAGGTAAAAAAAAAAAAGGGTAAAATGAAAAAAAAAAACTCATAATCTAACAATTTATTTAGTTTAACACTAGTTCTGCTAGCTTTTTTTAAGGAGATTATAATATAGATTTTTTCCTAAATAATCTAGTTTCCCAAATAAAACTTACTGGTCAAACTAGTTTATATTAATAGTCAAAATAGATTATAATCTAGTTTTGTCATGCCAAACATAGGCTAAATGTATCATTTTTATATATTTAATTTAATAAGTTATAACTACTTGATTAATCCTCTCATAATTAATCTTTTTTTTATATGAAAATTATGTTATTGAATAGAGATCTAAAAGAAACAACACAAAAATAAAAGAACATATATATACAAAATTAATTTGAATTAAGTAGACCAAATTTAATTATTATTTCTGTCATTGTTCTTCATTGTAATTCAAATAAAATTAATTTCATATGTTAGTCGAAGTTAAATGTTGTAATCAAACATTATAAAAATACAAATAGACTACAAAGATAATTAGAAAATTTTAGATGAATTTAGTGGGATAAAACATGTAAATGGGCTAAGATTAAAGGATATTTACGAGGAATAAGGACAAAAATACCTAAAACTAAATTATTAATTACAAATTTATCTCAAGCATTTACAATTTAAAAAAAAAAAAAAAGACTTGGATGAGATTTTGACAAATATACTCTCAATGTGTAACAGGAAACAAATCTTTGTTCCTTAACAAACTCACATTTTCATTAATGTGTAACGAATTTTCATCATCAACAAACTCGCATCTTCATCAAACTTGACAATCAATATGTAGCGAATTTGCAATCAAAAGGAAACAAATCAAATTTGCAACTATAAAATTCAGATTTGTAGCTGTAAAATTTTTCCTTAATCTCCTCATCAGCTCATCGTGATATCTAACAAAAAACATACTACACAACTTCTTGTTTCATAATTTTCTTTTTCGAGTTTCTTCATTTCTTGGAAATTTTTCTTCTAACTGTATTTGAAATCCATTGATTGATCAACACAACAAATAGATTTCACAACTCCTATAAGCTTTTTTTTTTCAAATAATCTGCAAATAAAAAAACTGACAAATTATCATCTCTATCATTGTCCCTCCTAAACAGGTAAACACAACTAAGAAAAACCTTAAACAACAATTGTTTTCTCATACATTTTTCATTTAAATAATGTTTATATTTCAAAAAATAATGAGCAACAATTGCTTTATTTTAATATGAGATAGTAAAAATTTGCATTTGTTTTTAATATTCTTCAGAATTCAACAATTGTAAGTTCTAAGGAAAAAATATCTGTAAATTATTTACTATCTGTTATTTCATGTTTATCAAAAATTATAATCTTTTCTTATCTGGCTCTTCATGATATACTCCTTCAAATTCTCAATCACCTTGTAATCAAAATTATTAGTAATTTTTGCTATAAAATATTCATCAGAATCTACCTTATACTTCATACCCTCTAAGAAAAAAATAATAAACAAAAAATCAACCAAAAATAAATATAGAGTGAACTACGATACTTCGAATTAACAAATTAATATCATAACAACAAAATCAAAACACAAATCAATGACAAATAAACAATAAAGCAATAGTACAACTCACCATAAAAAAAGGAATATCAAAAGTTCAAGAAACAAAATAACACAACAAATAAACCACACATCAACAAAACAACAACAAAATAGACCACAAAATCAAACAACAACAAAAAAACTAAAAACAACATATAATAAACTAAAAAATTATGAAGCTAACAAATCAACATGAAACCTATAAAATAAATCACAAAATAATCATACAAATAAACACAAATTAAAACAAAAAAACTTCAACAAGAGACAAATAAGAAAAACAAAATAAGTAAACTAGAAATCAACAACAAATAATCAAAACAAAAAAAAATACAAAAAGAATCTAAAAAATTACATGTGGAATCACAACTAGATCCTCAAAAACTAACACCTTCCCAATGCCTCTTCATCAACCAAGTACCTACTCCATTTTGATTTCTCAACTTTGTGACTCACTTTTTAAAAATCACTGTTATCAATAATCTTCCACTTCAAACTAGACAATTTATTCTTATAACTATTTTTTTTTTTTCAATTTCTTCGTTGACTTCTCACAATCTTCCATGCTTCGCTTCAATGGAGACATACTTATGGCAGATTTCCTTCGACCTTTCATGCTTCATTTCCATGGCGATTTATTTTCATCAAAATTTTCCTACCCATTGTAACATTCTTCCACACAACTGTATACCTCAGAGTTAGGGTTTATTAACTTCCTTAAAATTTGCAAATTACTATTAATCACAGCAAACTTATCATAAGATAAGAAAAGACTATACCAAACAAGAATAAATATAGAAATGTTACAACATTAATTCAACACGTCTTCGCGAAAAAATAACTAATTGTGATAATGTGCGCAAATTGAAACAAAAATGGTAGCAAGAATATAGGCTATCGTGATAATAGTGGAAAGAAGAATGATGTACTAGAGTGATTAATGCAATAACCGTAAAAATATAAAGAAAACAATATAGCATAAAAAAGTAAAATTGCATGTATCGAATTGTCCTTATAATAAACATGGGACATAAATATCTTTAAGAAGTAAAAAATCGTATTCCATGTCATTATCTCTTTTTGTGAGAGCTTTTAAGTAAGTACTCTCCATCCGAAGTCTGCCCCTGAACCACTATATAAATAAGGACCAATCTTCAAACCATATGCAATTAGCCTTAGTCTAGGATCATAGTGATTCAAAATCTCTGTCATCAACAATCTTCCGCTTCAAAACAAATAATTTCTTATTAGAACTATCATTTTTTTCTAACTTCCTTGTCGACTTCCTATGACCTTCCACACTTCACTTTAATGGAGATTTACTTACAATAGATTTCCTTCAACCTAGCAGATTACTTTTATCAGATTTCTTACCCATTGCAACACTCTTCCACACAATCACACACCTCTTAAACTTAGGGTTTACTAACTTCCTTAAAATTTGTAAATTATTATTAATCATAGCTGACTTATCAGAAGTTGAAGAAAATATCATACCAAACAAGAATAAATATAAAAATGTTATAATATTAATTCAACACATCTTCGCAGAAAAATAACTAATCGTGACAATGTGCACAAATCAAAATGAGAATGGTAGTGGTAATATATGCTATTGTGATAATAGTGGAAAGAAGAACGATGCAACAGAGTGAACAGTACAATAACCGTAAAAATGAAAAAAAAAAAAACAAAGATAGCGTAAAAAAGAAAATTTACATGTACCAAATTATCCTTTTAATAAACGTGGAGCATAAATATCTTTAAAACGTAAAAAAAGGGTGTTTCATTTCATTTTCTCTTTTTATGAGAGCTTTTGGGCAAGTGCTCCCCATCCTCAATCCACCCCAGAACCACCGTATAAATAAGGTTCAATCTTCGACCCATATATAATTAGCCTTAGTTTAGGACCATAGTAATGTGGAATTCGCTTTCCCTGTACTTTCAATGTTTTTAACATCTGAGGCCAATTGGTTGGTTTTTAGTTCAATAAGTTTGATCAATTCAATCAATTTTATTTAATAAGTTATTTTTAATTTTTAAAATATATATAAATAATACTTAAAATTATTTAAAACCAGAGAAAATAATATAACATGATAAAGTAATGAAAAAATATTTTTAACATTTAAATTTTGAGTAAAATAGTGTAATTTTAAAAAAAATTTAAATTTTTTCACTAAACAATATACTTTAAAATAAACAAAATTTTTTATTTTTTGATAATTTTTTCTGATTTTATTTTGTTGTAATTGATTTTTTTTATTTCTAATAAAATCAAATCATTGACCAATATTTTGTTTTATCAGTCTATCATATTGTTTCAATATAAGTATAGAAACACTGTTCACGTCGACAATGAAAACACCACCATTTTTTATTGAATAAATTGGTCCTATGTGCTTCAATAAGATTGTTAGGAACTTCCAGATGCAAGGATATTTGTATGCTAGGCCCTTAAAAATTGAGTGAAATTATGGTTACCTCTAATTTGGGGTGTAACAATTTCAACTTATGAAACAAAATGATAGTTTATATACATTATGTTTTTTATTTTGACACGTAAATTTTGTCATTTATATATCTATTTGGTCTTTTTTTTTTTTCTTTTAATATGTATTATTTCCTTTCCCTCCCATAAACACATATCTCATATCTTTCTTTTAATAACTATTTATTATGTAAAAAACACGAGTTGATAAAAATTTTCTTTTCCCCCAAGGGCGGAACTGTTTGGGGCTAGAATGGGCTATAGCCCAGGGTATTTTAAGAAAAAATAAAAAAAATTTAATTAAATTCTCTCCTTTTGAGACTCTCTGAGTCTAATAAACTCAAACACGTCGTCTGCATACCAAAACCTCCAGCCCAGGGTATGTGTACACTCTTTAATTTATAAGTGCAGCTGGTTTCATTTTAGCCATCTTGTAGTTTATCTCATTTGGATTAGTCCTTGCAATATGTTACTGTTGCCGATGGATAATTAACATTAAAGGCAAAGGATTGGAGGGATATCAGATGATTTGTAATGCTTATAGTGTTCACATGTGCCGCAGTGTAATAATTTTAAACATTTAACTTCTGTAGTTCTAAAAGTTTCTAAGTTTCTTAAATAAATATAATTTGTTGGAGAGGCTTATTTTTTGCTTATCTCTGTTGTATTCAATTCTTTATTACATAATCAGCATGGATGAACATTTTCTTATTGAGTTGCTTCAAGGAAAAATGTTGAATTTCCTTATTATCGATTAACTATGCATTACCACTTGACTAGAGGTTTTTGTTCTTTTACTTCAATTATGATGCTGAGAGGTGCATAACAACTAAGGATGAGAATTGCACATACAGTATTGTATGAAACTCTTTGATCTTTTATATATAATTTGAATATTTCTAAATTTTGCATAAATTATTGCGTGCATTGGAATATATGACAATTCGTAAAGATATTAAATTATTTTGAGAACATGAAAAATATATGGAGTTATCTACTTTCTTTTTACTTGTTTGGCTTTTCATTTGTTATATTTATAGTCTAGGCCGGTGTAACTAAAATTTCTGGTTATACCATTGTCTTCCCCTCCCTTCAAGTGTCTTCTCTTCCCTTCCCTTTAAAATTATCTTCCCCTCCTCTCACCTCCCTCCTCATTGCCAAGCATAGCATTACAAAGAAACCTTTTACTTGGTAAAGAGGATGAGTGTAGAACTAATTAATTGATCTACTTTGTATATGATCATTGACTATTGATGCATTATTGATCTTAATTGGTAAATTTTGATTATCTTTCAATAACTTTTTTTAATGATCCATTTAAAGTAATTTGATTGGTTAATAAAATAAAAAATAAAAAAATTATTTATTTATTTATTCAATTATATATTAATTAATTAAATTAAATCAATAATTTAATTAGATAATAAATATTGATGTTTATAATTGCTCTTGAGATTTATTCACATATATAATTTGTCTGAGTGAACATGTCTCGAGAAAATGAGAATTTTATTTTAACCAAAACTTATTTTTTGTAATTTGATTTGATAAATTATACAATCCAAGTATAAAAGCCCATGTGGAAGTCATTTAAATCTCTGTCGAGATTGGGTCATAAAATCCCATGGTAGCAGTGGTGGCCTGATTTTTTAATCTTCTTCGATTGTTAATGACCTTGATGCATTCTATCAAGACAGAATTACTGTCAAACTGGAGTCCTGCGTTTCCAAATTTTCTCAGACTATAAATTTTGGCATCATTTCATAAGAACGAAGTAAAGACGTCATCAAACAGGTGATGCAAACCTTAAACTTGAAATTCATGATCATAACGATATCAAGTATGACTATTAGTCCATAACCATGCAAAGCAAAATTTTTTATGGCAAACAGTGATTATTGATGACAAGCAAAATTATCAATATGATGACATACTCCAGGCCATATCTCAATCAGTGCAGACTGCAATACATCATTAAGTTGTTCCTCAATAAATTTTTTATAATTGACTTTTTCCTTTTTGCAGCTTATCTCTTTTTTTTCCTGCACTATTGTTTCCAATTTGGCTTCTTTGTTATCATAATTCCTTAGTTGTTTGAGTATTCAAATCGGATTTAACTTTTTGATAGTCAATTTAGGTAGGTGAACTCGTGCTTGTGCCTCCTTAACTCTTTGATTATTGACACACACATATATATATACGTAAATATATATTATGCTATTAGGTCTTTCTACTATAATTTGTATACACTGAACCCTTATACCATTATTTTTTTTATTAAATCCTTTTTTGACAGACGTTAGGAGCATGTATTACACGCTTTGTAACAAGCGTGTGAAAAATTTTAAAAAAAGTATTTTAATATAAAAAAAAGGTAAAACTTATTGTAAAACCTCTAAACTTTATGTGATTATGCTATTGAGTCCTTGTATTTCAGTTTATATTTATCAAATTATGAATTTTATTGTTTTATTATATTATAACTTTGATGATAAAAAGTGAAATAAAAAAGAAATTCATAAATATTAGTTGAAAAAGTAAAAAATACGTTAAAAATACTAAAAAAAAGTGTAAGAAATAAGCAAAACTAATTCTATGATTCTATATTTTTCAATTTTTATATGTTATATAATGTTAATTTTTTACATGATACAACTTTTTAGTAATTTTTAAATCACATGCAATAAATTTATATCAATTGAATATATTTTAATATTATTATAAGTTAGATGTTTGAATTTTCTAAATTAAGACAAGGTGAAGATACAAATACAGTTAAAAGAGTGAAAATGTAAAGGTAAAATATTAAATGCATCCTTAAGCCCTAATATTTATACGTTTATGCTATTGACCTTAGTAATTGTAATAATTGTTTTATTACCTCCATAAAAAAAGACTTAACTGAAGAAAAATAATAGTAAAAAAGTTCAATATATAAATTATAATAAAAGAGTTTAATAACATAAATATAAAAAGTCAGGGACCACAATGCATTTAGCTGCTATATACATTCTGAGGAAATAAATCTTGACACTATCGGGTTCTTATATCATGAATTCCTGTTCATACGACAATATAAACTAGAAGTTTATCACATGTGAGAAAAAAGAAATTCACACTCCTCTTAATTTTTAGTTTATTACTGCTTAAATTCTTATGAGGCTTACCATACTTTATTCAACCTATGAACTTATGATACTATTCCAAGACCTATTAAATTTTCTATAATAATTATTAGTACCTTTCTTTCTTTTTTTTTTTTTTTATCTTGTTTTATCTTTTTTTAATAAATGAACTTTTTATTCACAAAAATCAATTTACATTATTTTATGTAATAGATAATATCAAATATAAAATAAAATTATAAAAAAATAATATAATAATAAAAAATATAATTATATTAAAATCTTTAATTAAAAATAAAATAATACAATAAATTATGATTAATTATAATATATTTTATATTTAGCATATAAATTCTATAGTGTTTATCAATTTTAATATTATAAAAAAATTGACAATATAAAATATTTAACTATATGTCATCAAGATGTATATTCATTAGTTAAGTACAATAGTATTTACCTATAAGTTCATTATTATTTGCCTACAAGTTTATTAGAATTTATCTACAGATTCATTAGAACTTAGCTACTGATTTATTACAAATAAGCTCTAGGTTCATTAGTACTTGTCTATAATTTCATTAATATTTTTCTAAAGGTTCATTGAAACTTATCTACAAGTTCATTACCTACAAGTTCATTAGAACTTACCTACAGATTTCATTATAAAATGAACTCTAAGTTCATTAGTACTTGTCTATATCTTCATTAGTAAATACCTATAGATTCATTAAAATTTATCCACAGGTTTATTATAAATGAAATCTAAGTTTATTAGTATTTGTTTACACATTTATTAGAACTTACCTATAAATTCATTAGAACTTACATACAGATTCATTAGAACTTACCTACAGATTCATTACAAATGAGCTTGTCCTCTATTAGAACTTACCTATAACTTCATTACAAATGAATCTGCCTTCTGTCATCAATAATTATTATTTGTTATAATTAGGTTCATTATTTATATTTCACAATTTTAAAATTATATTTTCATATTATATGACATAAAATAAATATTCATTAGCTTAAACAAATTATATGTATCTAAATTAATTTTTGTTGGAATAAAAATCTCATTTATAAGAAAAGAAAAAATGAGACAAAAAAAAAAAAAGAAAAAGAAAGAAAGCTTTGCACTTTGGGACAAAAAAATACACAAATTTCTCTAGGCACACACTTTTTTTGTCTATTGCACGTGTCATGGACTTTTGATCTATATTACTATATAGACAAATGTATATGATATAATTTGCCCATAAACAGAACTTAATTTTGAGCAATATAATACTTTTTCAATCCATGCCAAAAAGGAAAACATTCTATTTAGTATAGAATAGAATGTTTTGAAAAGAAAGTCAGTATTATTAATCAAACTCAGTATTATTAATCAAACGGACAAAAGAGCATTTGAAACATGATAATCCAATGCATAGGCTGGGAGTGTACCCATCCATAACGCAGGTCTTTCACTAGCAAGCGCACACTTAGCTAAACTATGAGCCACTGAATGAGCAGAATGCCGAATATGGTAGAGCGAAGAAGGAGAAGAGAGATGCTGCTTAATATCTCCGATGATAAAGTCCAACTGCGTATTGCCAATTTGAATGCTTCTCACTCTATGCACCAGAGACAAACAGTCGGTTTCAAATACACCTACTGCCCTCCCATGTTGATTTTCCCATTTCAAAGCACACCTCAATGCAAGAGCCTCCAAACATTCTGGGTTACCAAAACCTGATAGAGAGGCAGACATAGCAGCCACCGACCGACCTTGATGCGTCCGGAGAACTGCATCAACAGCAGCTCGTCTATTCGCCTCATCTAGGGCAGCATCAACATTCAGCTTCTGTTCCCCTGCCCCAGGCCGCTGCCAATGGGAAGCCCCACACCCCAAAACCTTACCACGAGCCCCACCACGCACACCATAAGATTCCTTTGCTTTCACAAAGTTATCCAAGCTGGACAACGCACATTGAACAGCTATGAAGGCTGGACATTGTTCACCATCCCAAACCCTTTTGTTGTGCGGAAACCAAATAGTATCACAGACAGCAACAAACACCGCTCTCTCACGTTTGTTCAACGCTTCTGCGAACCATTCTTGAATTGTAGCACATTGCAACAACTCAGAAGAAAGTGGTAGACGGCTTGCACTCCAGCACCCTCGACTGAAAGAGCAGTCTTTGAATAAAAATGTGTCCCACCTTAAATTATTTGGTGGCACTTCATGTGCTTTTAGCAAAAAAAAGTGTCCCACCTTATAAGAAAGAGTTAGATCCTGCCTCATCCTAAACTCCTTCAACTTAATATTTACTTATTTTTTTTTATTTAATATAGTTTTAGTTATAATAAAACTCATCATTATATTTTTCTTTCGAGAAGAATTCATCTTTATATTATTAATATAAAATGTGGTATGATTAATAGATTTAAAAAATAAAATCATTAAATAGTTAATAAACTTATAACTAACCTATAATTTGTAAATTTTTAATCATTTGGCAATAAAAAAAGATGCAATAAGTATTATATAGATAACATTATGTTTTAAATTTTAATTTATGTACTATTTGATTTTAATTTAGTAACTTAACGAAATTTATGAAAATTGAAAAATTAAAATGAGTTGTGTATGAGCTAATTAATCAACACAATGATTTAAATTTAATCTACATAATAAATTTTTAAAAACTATATTCTTACTAATTTCACAATTATTTAGATATCAAATTTGATATACGAAATACTTATATTAAGGCTAAGGTAAGGAATAAGAAGATTTCAAAAGAAAATATAAATTTGAATGGTGTTTGGTAAAATTAAAAGTTAAACGTGGTAAAATTTTAGCAATAATAATATAAAAAAAAAGCTTGTTAGAATCCTATTGGTCAAGGTATGCAACTTGGTGAATCTCATATTAAAATTAGGAGATTTCAGTATGCAACTTGGTGAATCTTATATTAAAAGTATGAGATTTCAGTATACAACTTGGTGAATCTCATATCAAAAGTATGAGATTTCGGTATAGAGTTTATATGAACGTGGACTCTGCGACCTCAATAGCTAGCTTTTGGAGTGTGATTCTCTTAAGATTCATAACAATTGGTATCACAACCAATTCATACGCTCACACAATTCAAGACACAAAAAGAGACTTTTTACAGGTCAACTTAAAATGGTTGACAGTATATAAAAAAAAGGAGTACCGTCGTGAAAAATATTCGAGTCGGCCCAGTGTCGGTGAGAGTAAGAGCCGCCGAACAACCCAATAAGGATAAAAGTAAGAGCCATCGAGAACATTGAGTGTTCAACAATAGGTGTATGTTAAGATCATATTGTTAGCTTTGAGATTTTAATGTGGAATTTATATGGATTTAAATTCTCTCGCCTTAATTGTTAGCTTTGAGATGGTTCTCTTAAGTTTCTATACATCCGAAAATTAAAAATTAAAAATTAAGAATTAAGAAATTATAAAATAAGAGATAAGAAATAAGAAATTAAGAATTAAAAAATTAAAATTACAAATTAAAGAAAATATGTATACAAATTTAGCGTCTTCACTTCTTCTTTTTCTCAATTTTATTAACCTATTCAAGAGTCAAAGAAAAAAATTATAGATACAATTGGAATAATAAATACAATTAAAACAAGAATGATTACAAAAATAATAAATACAATTAAAATAAGAATAATTACAAAAATAAAAAATACAATTAAAAGACGAATGATTACAAAAATAATAAATACAATTAAAACAAGAATGATTACAAAGAAATGATTACTTAATTAAAAATAATAGCATCGATTCAATGAGACACAATCATTAACAGTTTTACTTTTTTCAGTCTAAGAAATATATAGGAAAAATAAAATATGTTCACAATATTAACCGCAAACATAAATCATACAAATTAAAGTTAAAAGAAAACTATATTCTATTATGATTCAGAGAAAGAAAATAAATAAAAGAAAATTTATAAATGATACATAGCCTTCTTCTATCACTTAAAAACAGAAAAAATACAGTCTTCTTCTAGCATATGCAAACAGAAAAAACAATTAACATATTATAATAATAAAACCCTAGAAAAATACCACAACACATTGTCTAGTTAATGTAATAGGAAATAATACTCACTATAAAAATACATAATTTAGGGACCACAAAATACGGTCTCGAAATGGTCGCTAATCTGGTTAGAGCTCATATTTTATAGTCATTAAAACCATGGTCAGAAATGGTTCAATGACCACAAATTGAATGTAATTGCTAAACTAGTGACCACATAATGTGGTCACTACATGCTAACCATAAGAGACCATTTAAATATCACATAGAGACCACATAATGATCGCTATTTAAAAATCATATCATATACTATCTATCTAGTGGTCTCTATTTAGAGACCAGAAAATATGGTCTCTATTTTGTGGTCTCAATTTAGAGACCACAAGTTAAGTGGTCTCTATTTAGCTACCACATTAGAGATTACTTAGCTTGTGGTATTTAAATAACAAAATAATTTGTAATATTATTATTATATTTATGTTTCTTTTATTATTATTATTATTGTTGTTATTCTTACTATTATTGTTCGAAATGAATTAAGAATTGTAAATAATAATAAAATGAAATATAAAAAATGTACAATATTGGTGTTACAAATGCACAGTACTAAAAATAATAAAAATTCTATGATCTATAATGTCTCCATCATTTGAATCCAAAATTATAACAAGCCTAGCTGCTGCTACAAAATTCTTTGCAATAATTTTATCCTTAAATCAAGACATTTCCTAAATCATCTTCACTTGGGCACTTTTCCCCCATCCAGTAAGATATTTGAAAGCATATGATGCTTTTTGAGGTAAAGGTTGAGCCCTTGAAATTCACAGAAATGATGGCTTCTATATCTTTTGTGACACTTCCATATTTCCTAGAGTCTATCTTCACAATCAAACTGGATATAACAAATGGGATAGAATAATCAACAACCTTAAAAGAACGTTTTGATTTCTTTTTTTCAGTTTCACTACACCTAGTTGTAGAGCATGAGTCGCTACCATTTTCATCCCTATCATTTGATAGTTTAATTCTTTTATGTCCTTTGGCATATGCTTTTGTTAAAAAAAAATAAACACAAGCAATCAAAACTAAAAACAATAAGGAACAAATAATTTTGTTAAATAGCTGCATTTTGACACACCAAAGCTAAAGGAAAACAATAGTAAAAATGAATCAATTGATGCAAGCAGTAAGAAGATCTAGAAAAATAAGATTAGAGACAAACAAAATTAAGAAAAATGAAATTAAAAATTATAGTCCAAATTTAATATGGGGTTTATTTAGGATGTCATTGTATATTATGTAGTCCTTCGAATAAATTGATAAATAGTAAGAAGAATATAAAACTTTGTATTCATATTGGATATAAGAAGCACAACAAGAACATTACCTTATCTACACAAAGAGGAAGCTAGCCCTTTATCCATTTGCAAACAATGAAAACATATGCCTTTTATAGGTATTTTCCATTCCTTCTAAGATCTACTTTAGTTCACATCCTATTTAATCTCAAAATTAAAATTAAATTATTCAAAACAGGTAAAACTTTCATTTAGGCATATGTGTGAAGAGAGTGATGAGTGTGGCTAAAATTCTAAAGCTTGTTAGACAAACAAGCTTAAAGAATAATATATCATTCACCATTATGATGAAAATAACATACCATTCCCCATTAACATTTTGACACTGATTTGTTGCTTTAAAAGTTATATAATAGTAGTTATAATTATGATTAAGCAGACAGCTATGCCTAAATCATACTAATCAAGTACCATGGTAATTGTAATAAAGGTTATATCTATGTATTACTTTGAGTGTTAAGGGCTTGCTATGATCTTCAAGTCATACTGAGTTAAACAATAACATAGATCATGTCATGTACATGTCACAATCTAGCATATACCATTTCAACATATCGTAAAAGAATAGACATAATTGTCAACTACATGAACTTATCCTGTGATTTATATAATTTATATTTCAGACAAACATAGACAAAACCTGTATTCACTTATCACTTAACCATTCAATGATCTTAATTCATAATAACAGTATATATAGATGGCAACTACCAGGTTACCATTTCAATTGCATAACCAATGATCAAATAGCCTAGTCCAAATCGGATATGCTGCCTACAATTATAAAGGAAGGTTGGATCTTAAACACTTATGGAGTATGACCTATAATTCAAGTATAAAATACACAACCAAGAAAAGTTTAACTCAAAAATTTATAGATGAGTTTGCAAGATGGTAACAGTACAAAAAGTGTTTGAATAGCTCCAAAACTAAAGTATATACTTGAAATTTAAATTTCATCATTTCGTAAAAGAAAATCAATTGCAGTCATTAGTCACTTAATTTAAATTCCTCAAACCAGTTAATAATATCTCCTAGAAACATCTAATACACATATACACTTACATATACGTGAACCTCATAAGTTTAAGTAAATAACTGCACTATAGTTGCTAGGTCATATGGATATTAGGAACAGTGTATATGCAATTGCTAGAACATTACAACTATGTGGCACAACACTCATATTCTTGCACATACATCCAAATACTCATACAAATATTAATATGCTTTCCAATCTCATTTCTACATATCTAACCGAATCTCATTCCTAGCAATTAAAAATGAACATTTCAATATTATCATTCCACTTAGTAAAGGAGTAATTATTTTCAATCATATATTTTATCATCGATTCCAACATTTGGTTTACTTGAATAAATCTAACTCCATATGAGAAATAAATTGTTAAAGCATTCTAGCTTAAGAAAAGCTAAGTAGCTTGCCATAGCTATAGTCAGGTAATTTAAATGAAGTGATGGTCTTCGTGGATGGTAGGATATTAGTGAATGTTAAGGTTATTGAGATCTGCAAATACAAAATAAGAATAAGCTTTGTAGAATAAGGGAGTTTGTAGTTGACCATTTAAACACAAGAAAGAAGTGACCTCCTTTGGATTTTGTATCAATTTTAACATCAAATAAAGTGTTCTTTACTTATATAGTGTTATAACATCCCTAGTTGTTGTCCTATCTTCTTTATAGCTGCTGATGTTAGAGCCTAAAAAGGGGTGTCCAATCTAAATAATGTAATAGCTTGAAGGAATTCAACATAACATTATCCCATGTTTTAAGAGTATCTTATTTTAAAAATCAATACCACAGTCTAAAGTTTAATGTACAATAGTAACACAAAATTTAATGTCAAAGATGATTCATTAAACATTCTAGAAATTACAACAAGATATATACAAAGTTAAATGGCAATTGACCTTTTGCCAGAGGAGTAATGCACAAACAACTACATTAGAAAATTCTTTACTAAAAGTTACATAGTTCTGCACACACCTAGTAATTTTTCACAAGCTATTGACATAAATCCTAGTTAATGATAATAAATTACTAATATTTTAAGTATACTAACCTTGGAACACCAAATAGATAACTAATGACCGTATTATATAAAACCTTCTTACAATGAGCATATTGGTCCCTCAGTAAGCCAAAATCCTATGGAAGCCCAGTCACTAAGGTCATCAATGGACTATGTCCAAATGATGCAACAGTCTTTTTAAAGATCCTATCTCATTTCTTTCCCATGCTAGTTTTACTTAATTAGTTTGGCCCTGCAAGAGATTTTACAAGTCATTGCATAAACCCATGAGTGAGATTTAGGCCATCTACTTTTACTATGCCCCGAATTCTATTCTTGAGTTCACTAAAATGCATTTCATACAAAGTGCAATAACCCTTATATACCCTAAGCATTATACTATTGCCTAACATTCTAAAAACCTAAATTAATAAAGCCATTAATAATGAATTACACACACACACACACACACACACACACACACACTAAAAAGAGCAATATTTATTATGAATGAACTTATTCTTACTATCAAAAGATGAAGTATTGGAAGACGAAAAGGACAGAGGCAAACATAATTTCACATGATCTGAAAATTAGATGGTGAAAATATTGAGATAATCAGTTTCATCAATTGAAAAAAATATATAGACCTTCCATCAAATTTAAACCTATTCCAATGGCTACACAAACACAGTGCTTATATCTAGTCTCCCTAAAGCATTCTACATCACAAAACCTGAAATACAATTGAAAAACAAGACTTCTTCACAAGTATTAAGTTTACACAATTAAAAAATAAAACTCCATTGACACGTCAAGACAATGAAAATATGCCTTTTTATGTGTTTTGACAAATAAAATTGAAGCAAAAAAATAAGATATTTAATACTAATATATGATTTTTATCTCAATTAGAGCATTATGAAACTAATACAAGCTCATTCAATATTTTATTAAACTAACAAAATATTTAGAAAAAAAGGAACAAGATTTGATAAAGTGTATAATCATTAAAGTAAATAGTGGTAGTAGATCTATTTGGCTACAGAGAAATTACAATCTGAAAAGCATTTCCAAAAATTAACAAAGTCAGCTGAGAGATCAAACTTTAACATCCTTTTTAGCTAAAATTGTATAATTATCTATCTAATTTTACATTAAAGTAAAAACTCAAGAAACAATACAATGTTTATTCTCATAATTTATTGGCCATTTCCCTCTAAAGTTATGAAATTAATGTTTAAATTCTGCCTTTAATTAGACCTCATAAAGAATAATTTGTGTTTGTGGGCAAAGGATTAAGGAAAAGAGAGTAAATGAAGAAGAGAGGTGAAGCATAGCCAGGCACACAAGCGTGCCTCACTAAGGATCAAGGAGCATTTTGAAGAAGCACAACCATACATCCAAAGCATAGTCATGCCTCCCTTTGAACAGAATAGACAAGAAGGATCATGTTGAAGCACGACCATGTGCATGGTCATGTGCAAGAAGCACAGAATGTGAAGATTGAGGCATAGTTAAAAAGCACATTTGTGCTTCCCTTACTAAGAGCTAATCATAGAATAATATAGTCGTGCACATAGCCATGTATCTCTAAATCTCAAAAATAAGATTTATTGATTCCCTTCTAATGTTTCCTTTTAAAGGCTTATAAGTTTCCTACTTTGAAGAAGACCTTTTAAGCACTATTTATAGAGGCAAATCATAAAAAATTAGGGAACAAAAGAGTGAAAAATAAGAGTACTTTAAGAGAGAGAACGTACGAAACTCAGAGAAAGAAAATGCATCCAATCAAGGTGATTCAAGGAGTTTATGGCTTCTTTTGAAATTAATTTGATGATTTTCTCTTCCCCTTTTTTCCTTATCATTAACTAAAACCCCAAGGATAAGGTTGTAGATGGATCTTATGTGATAACTTTTGGATTCCTTAATTTAATTCCTTTTGGTTTTCTTTCATTCATTCTTTGTTCTAGTATTTAATGAGTGCTTAATAATAATGATTGACTGGCCATCTACCAAGCTTAATTCTATGAACTGACTATTGGGAGATGTTTTTCATGGAATGGATCTTTAATAACTCCTTTGCTTTGTTATGTGTTACAACCATATTAAAGTATTGCTTCATTATAAGTCTTATATTAAGACGCAATTGCATAAGATTTAGCTTTTTATGTTGAGAGACTATTAGCTTAACATGTTTTTACATGTTGATTAATACTTGAGGAATATTAATCAATCACCTTAGTGACTTGATAGTAGCACCAAATGAATGAAACAATTAGTTGAGAATTAAGAATCCATTAGAAGTTAGTTGAAGCCCTAACCATTCTTCTTCATTAGTTTTTTCTAATTATTATAAGTGTTGATTTTATTTTTGTTTTTACAATTTCAATTATCTATTATTATTGATTCTCTATATAATAGAAGGCACAAAATACTTGGTACATAAACTTGGACCTCATGGGAATGATATCCATACTTACATGTACACTTTATTACTTTTGACCTGTGCATTTGCAGTCTAAGGGTTTTTATATATAACAAGCATTAATCGTCAAGGTTTTGGTTGTTGCCAAGGATTAATGACTTTAATACTAAGTTATTGTTTATATATTAATCTAGGGTTTGCTTTTCATTTTTAACCTTGCTTCTAATTTCTTTATTTTAGGTGTATGACTAGAACCTAGAATCAGAAAAATGAAAAAGACTTGCTTCCTCCTGATTTGAAAATTGAATGTACCTTAAATCAATGAATATGATAACAATAACAAAATCATGAGAGCAAATCAAAGAGATCGACCTTTGAAGAAATTCGCTACACCACGTGTTAAAGGGTTGCAACTGGCTATCACTTGACTAAGCATTAAAGCTAACACCTTTGAGATTAAACTGACATTTATTTAAATTCTCATAAATACTCTTCAGTTCCATGGCCTTTCTCATAAAGATCCTAATGCCCATATAGCAAATTTCTTGGAGATTTGTGATACCTTTAAGCAAAATGGGATGTCTGTAGATACTGTAAGTTTATGCCTCTTCACATTCAATCCTAAGGATAAAGCTAAGGCATGGATAAACTCATTGGAACTTAGAAGCATCACTATTTGGGGCCAATTGTCTCAAGCTTTTCTTGGTAAATACTTTCCTCCTGTAAAGATAACTAGACTTAGAAACAAGATCTCCACTTTAAGCCATCAAATTCCAAAATGGTCAATCGTGCATACCTTTTATAATGGGCTTTTTGGGAAAATCAAGATCAACATAGATGCAATAACTAGAGGATCTCTCTAAGATAAGACGACGAATGTGGCTTTTAATTTATTTGAGACAATGGCTAATAACAACTATCAAGCTCATGAAAGGACTATGCCTAAGAAAGTAATGAAAGTTCAAAACATAGATGCATTTAAGCATTGCAGGATTGGGTATCATCTTTATCCAAACAATTGAGTTCATTTACTTGTAATACAATATCTTCTCATTTCTTACAAGTTGTTTATGACCTTTATGGGGAAACCAGACATAAGAGTATTGATTGTCGAATAGGGAATCTCTTTGCTCAAGAGCAAGTGAACTTTATGGGAAATTTCAATTGCCAACCTAACCCATACTCTGATACTTATAATCGAGTTAACAAAATCACCCCAATTTTTCTCGGTCCAATAACAATACCATAAACCCCAAAACACAAGGACCACCACCTAGTTTTCAATTGCCACCACCAAACTACTAACATCAAGAAAAGAAGTGAAACCTAGAAAACCTTATGGAACAATTCATATCCAAAACTGATGCTAGACCTTATCATTAATATGAGATTATTAGAAAGATTAATGCCAAAATAAACCTAGTTACTAAAAATCGCTCATGTTTCATCCACAACCTTGGGATCTAAGTAGGACAAATAACCAATACCCTTAGCTCTAGATCCCAAGATACTTTACCTAGCAATTTTGAAACCAACCTGAAAAACAAAGTGAAGGCCATCACTTTAAGGAGTGGTAAGAAACTTCCACCTAAAGTAGAGGACGAGAAAAAAAGAAAGGCGAAATTGATGATGAAAAAGAGCCAATCAAGGAAGACAAGCCTAAAGAGAAGGTAAAGTTATGTATACCTCTCATTCTTTTTCCTTCAAGACTCAAGCAAAACTTAGTGGTCAATTAATTCATAAAATTTTTAGAGATGTTAAAAAAGATTTAAATTAATATACCATTTGTGGAGACACTTGCTCAAATGTTGAAATATGCAAAGTTCATGAAGGATGTGCTCTAAAAAAATAGAATTGAGGAATGCAAAAGAGTTACATTGATCGAAGAATGTAATGCCATCTTCTTTAACAACTTACCTCTAAAAAGAGGCGATCTAGGGAGTTTTATTATACCTTGTGAAATTATACTTGTTTCTTTTGAAAAAGCTTTTTTTGATCTAGGCTCTTATATCAATCAAATGCCCTTGTTTGATTTTGAAAAACTAAGTATTGGTGAGATAAAACCCACCCAAATGTCTCTCTAACTAGTGGACCATTCAATCAATATCCAAATGGATAATGGAGGGTGTGCTCATCAAAGTGGACAATTTCATAATTCTAGCATACTTTCTAGTCCTTAATATGGAGATGGATAAAGAGATTCCATTGCTATTGTGATGCCTATTCTTTGCAACCAGTGGTGTAACATCTCTATCGACATTCATTGGCATTATCACATGAACATATATATTGGATAAATGATCATTTAGTCATGCAATTTATAGAAGCATGACAATGACACTTGCACTGTTATATTTGGGACACTTGAACATATATGTAGTATTTGTATAGTTGCATGGAAAACTGTTTTATGTTGTGTTCATGTTATAGTATCATAAATAATGGTGTTTTAGAGCTTAATTAAAAGTATAACGAGCATTTAAGGATTAAGAGATGGATGAAGGTGCTTAAGGAGTGAATAAGAGAGACTAAAAGAGGAAAAGTGACCTTCCAACCAATGGAAATGAAGCACCATGATTTTATATTATTATAATAAGTTTATTTCTACTAATTACGACAGAATTGAGGGGTAATTCGGGAGGTATTGCAAAAAGAGAGTGAGAGAGAGCTAAAGAAGAAGAAGAGATGGAGAAGAGTGAGTTGCCTAAGGTTTTCTAATTCTGGGATAGTAGGTAAGTTAATTTAACTTCATCTTAACTAAAATTAATCTCTCATGACATGTTAATCCTGCATGGTTAGTGAGAATTATGAAGTAATTGAAGTAGAGCTCTTGGATGGAAGTAATAAACTAAGAGAACAAGAGCTGAATCTGTTGATTATGCTGTTAGAGCAGAATATTGGACCCACGATTTCATAACCCTAGAAGAAGAATTGGGGAAAGTGAAAAACATGAAAGTTGTAGCCTTATGTCTCATATAAATTTATATGAAACAGTTTTTCTTGATTTTGTATATGTGAGGAGATATGA
>CATIWR010138208.1:0-13747 GCA_949677035.1 Omphalea diandra | reverse complement strand
GATTTTACAAGATAGGCCCACCGTAGATGAAAATTTCCCGATCGAAGATAACAGAGAAGGGTAGTTGCTGCTCTTGCACAGTAGCGTGGTCACACCTCCATGGCCAACGTCGCCGACTTATCGTTTCTCTGGTCAACGCCGTTACTCGTCCCCTCATTGTCCAACCACAGCCTAAAATTCAGCAACAACAGACCGTTCAAACTGCGGTGCTCAATCACAGAGCAGTCAACTACAATTTCTTCATCTAAGGTCGGCGGCGAAGCCCAATCCGACGGCGCACATTCTTCTCCTTCCGACTGCGTGATTATAGGAGGCGGAATCAGCGGCCTCTGCATTGCTCAAGCTCTCGCTACCAAGCACCGTGACGCGGCTCCCAAAGTCATCGTGACCGAGGCCAGAGACCGCGTCGGTGGCAACATCACCACCGTTGAAAGGGACGGATATCTGTGGGAGGAGGGCCCCAACAGTTTCCAGCCATCCGATCCTATGCTCACGATGGCGGTACGTATCATCTGAAACAAAAAAGAAAACAATTTTCTTGATTTTTTTTTATTGAATTCTTATTTCAATATTATCTTGGATTGATTTTTATCGTAAATGTAGGTGGATAGTGGGTTAAAGGATGATTTAGTATTGGGAGATCCTGATGCTCCGCGTTTTGTGTTGTGGGATGGGAAATTGAGGCCTGTACCGTCTAAGCCAACTGACCTGCCATTCTTTGATTTGATGAGCATTGGTGGCAAACTTAGAGCTGGTTTTGGTGCTCTTGGACTTCGACCTCCACCATCAGTTTGTTATCTTTACCTTTTAATTAAACAATAGTTGCACTTTTATGGGTGCTCTACTATCATCAACTGTGCCTTCTCATAATGTGAGACTTTGACAAAGGTTACAGGGACATGAGGAGTCAGTTGAAGAATTTGTCCGTCGTAACCTTGGTGATGAAGTTTTTGAGCGTTTGATTGAGCCATTTTGTTCAGGTATAATATATGGTCGACCAATGTGACATGTTACATTCTGTTGGTTGTCATATCAATTAAAATTCATTATTTAGAAGTTATTTATAGGTACAAATAAATGTTGCTAAATCACATCTTTGCAAGCAAATGTTATTTATTAGCAGGTTAACCGCAGTCATTGAAGCTTGAGCATGATGGATGTGATTGGTCATACTTTGCTCAAGTCCCTTCCTCTCGTTACTGCAATGCATATATATCATATGTATCTTACAGTTTTTCGTGAAACCCTTCAATACAGATGGCATCATTGATGCATGCTAGTAATAGGTCTTTAACAACTCCTGTCAATATTTTTGTTTAAGTAATCATATTTATTGTTTGGTTGACTTAAGTTGTCCTCTAGGATGCAGTTGTGGCATCAAATTTATTACTTTGTCTTTACTTATAATCGCGGATTCAAAGCAATGAGTTATTACTTAAATGCCAATTCTAAAACTGAAATGTTTTATAAAATCCATTGGACACTGTCAATGCTAAATGAAATACATCGGCACCATCCAAATAATAGAAAACAAATTAACTAACAACAACTTAGTTCCATGCAACGAACTAGCCTTCTGAAGTTAGCATTTTACCTATGGATATTAGTGCAGATTTCTGAATTATAATACAATTTGTTATATCTTTAATGGATTAAGATTACTGGGTTGATTTTGAAATTTTGTTATGTGCAGGTGTTTATGCTGGTGATCCTTCAAAACTCAGCATGAAAGCTGCATTTGGGAAAGTTTGGAAGCTGGAGCAAAATGGTGGTAGCATCATTGGTGGCACTTTCAAAACAATCCAAGAGAGAAATAAAACACCCAAGCCTCCTCGAGACCCGTAAATTTATCTGCTTGCATTGAGCATATTTTATTGTTATTGGTTTTTTAATTTTATGTTCAATTTCTTAAACTAAAGATCCTGCAGGCGTCTCCCAAAACCGAAGGGCCAAACAGTAGGATCTTTTAGGAAGGGACTTACCATGTTGCCTGATGCAATTGCAGCGAGGTAACACTTCTGGCACTGGAATTGCATTTCATGAAGACACATATTCTGTTTGGATAGTAGTTACCATTCTTAAACATGACAGAAGTCTTCCAGAGTAATTTTAGGCCCTGATTAGCTTTGGTAGTATTGCAGGTTGGGTAGCAATATTAAATTATCTTGGAAGCTTTCAAGTATCACTAAATTGGATAGCAGAGGGTATAGTTTATCATATGAAACACCTGAAGGATTGGTTTCTCTGCAGACCAAAAGTGTTGTAATGACAGTTCCATCACATATTGCAAGCAGTCTCTTGAATCCTCTTTCTGTATGTTTTCTTTTTAACCACTCTCAATTTTTGGCTTCCTTTTGCTCTCTGTCATTAGTGAAAAGTGTAATGGTGGATTCTGGTCAAGCTCTTTCTTTTTTTATTTTTTTATTTTAGTGTTTGAAATTTGTGGATCTCTTATAATTTCATGACACGAAGGAAATTAATCTTGTTGTGAAAATATTGGCTAGAGGTTTCTTAATAATTTCTGCGATTGAATATGTGGGTTGTTTGCCCATGACATGGTTTCAATTTCAAGCATATACTCCTAAGTTTATTAGATGCTACTGGCCAGATTTACTGAAGCAGCAATGTTTATGTTACTGTTATCTTAATTCTGGCATATCTGCCCACAAATTGTCATGTCAAAATTTTGAATAATTCCATTGTTAACCAAAGTTGTACATATTTAAGCTTTGATTATTGTTACAGGGAATGGTATCTTTTTCCCTTTTTTACTCTTATTTTCAACTGGTTTTTGGGTTTGATAATTTATGGTCCACCAAGTCCTTCTAATTTGACTGCTAGTTGATAATTAAGGCTTTGTTTCTGAGAAATAAAGCAAATAATTCAGATGCCATTGTTGCTAATGCTTATAGTCAAGGTTCAGCTTTAGGAAATTTCTATTAAAATACTAAATGACCCCTGGCATTTTCTGACCAAATTGTCCGTGAAAGAGCCATGCATATCATTAAGCAATTATCTTTTACTGACTGGTTGAGACTTTATATGCAGTTACTTTTTCTTCCCCTTTTCTCTAGAGTGAAAATCTCTGAATTTGTAGTTATCTTTTCCATGTATTCTCCCGTTTGCAGGTTGCTGCTGCAGATGCCCTTTCAAAATTTTATTACCCTCCAGTTGCAGCAGTGTCCATTTCATACCCCAAAGAAGCAATTCGAGCAGAATGCTTAATAAATGGTGAGCTAAAGGGGTTTGGTCAGTTGCATCCTCGCAGCCAAGGGGTGGAAACATTAGGTGAGTCTCCTGTAGTGTAGATTTTCATTTAGAATTATCCTGTATATAAAATAACTACTTGAGTCTGAAAGTTAGAAAAAGATACTTCACTATAAGTTACTGAACGATCCATGCTAAACTTTGCTATTCGATTGTTGATTCCTCAGGAACTATATACAGCTCATCACTTTTCCCCAATCGAGCACCAACTGGAAGGATTTTGCTCTTGAACTACATTGGAGGGGCTACCAACCCTGGAATTTTATCCAAGGTAAGACAATTTGTCCCAGAAAAGAAAGGTTAAGATCTCTGTCAGGAATGATTCTAGGCATAGATTTAAGGGCAATTGTGGTGGTAGACCTGTTGATAAAATGTTGTTACGTAATGAGTTCAGCTGGAGTTTCCCATATTTAATTCAGTCCTCATGATTGCCACTAGTAGCATTATGGATGCTGACATTGGATTCTCCATATCAAGGATGAGTTCAAATTTTGATGAACCTACTGAGTTCTTTGAATTATTCGGTGTCAGTCTAATTCCTTGCGATATGAACTTGCTGAGTTCTTAGAATTATTTTGTGTCAATCTAGTTCCTTACAGTTAGTTTTCCATATTCTGTTGTTTTCACCCTTGTCCATTTTATTAGTCCCCTAATTCCTTTTCATTACAGACGGAGAGTGAACTTGTAGAAGCAGTTAACCGTGATTTGAGAAAGATGCTTGTAAAACCCAATGCAAAGGATCCACTTGTACTAGGAGTCAGAGTGTGGCCTCAAGCCATTCCACAGTTCTTGATTGGTCATCTAGATATACTAGACGCTGCAAAAGATGCTTTGAGGAATACAGGTTTGGAAGGGCTATTCCTGGGGGGAAACTATGTATCTGGTGTGGCTTTGGGCCGATGTGTAGAAGGAGCTTACGAAGTTGCAGCGGAGGTGACCAATTTCCTCTCCCAGTATGCTTATAAATAGCATCAGATGCTGGGTGATTCCTATGGGTTTAATTCCTATGATGCCGTTTCAGTACCTATAAAGGTAGTTTCCCTGCGGCTGTTATGTGAAGATTTGAGTAGGTTATTTACTGGGCAGTCAATTCTTGTAGGTTTTTTGTGCATGTAATCGCAGCCAGTGAATCATTTCCAAATTCTGTTAATACTTTTGCCATTCATGATTAAGGACCTGTCTAATATATAGCCGGAGGATACAAAGCTTCTCTGTGAGAGATACACACTCATTACACATGTACTGAATGGCTGGATTCCGGTTTTCATAAATGTGTGTTGATTGATGAAAGAATGAAAAGAACACTATGCACACTAAAGTACTTCTTTCAGCACGGCATAGTGGATGACCTTAGATGCAATAGTTTCGGGCTCCGATCTACGACCTCGACTTATATCCATTGGCCAAACTGCCTGGAGTGTGACCTTTATTTATTGGATGCATTCTTACTTCAGTACTTCATGGCTCGTCCATGAGCTACCCTGCGGCGGAATACTGAGCGAGTGGGAGTTGGCAGGTGGCCGCCTGGCGAGTAGAGATCTTTTTTTTTTTTTATTAACATGGCCAGAAGATGTCGACTACATCCAGTTAGCAACAACTATATAAATTAAAGGTTCAAATGTAAATTAAAGGCATAAAGATTAAATAGGTTGTCGAATTATTTTAAAAGGTTCCATAAAGGACAAAATCAATGATGTGGTCTAATTAGGATGTAATTTTTTATTATTGATTTATTTGAGAATAGATTCTATCAGTGTTATACAAATATTAAGAGAATCTCTAATCCCCCTTTTGTTCAACCTAAACTCTTTTATAAAAAGTAATTGAAGAAAATAAAATTTCGATTCACTCTTTATCTCTAAATTTAAATTAGAGAGTGAGTTCACTTTATATAAAATGTAATTAATACAATCCGTTTTTTCATGAATGTGAATAATGACTATCTTGTATTTTATTGATTTTATTTCTTAAAAAACTTAAAATTAAATACCTTTATGAGATAAGATAAAATAAAATAAAAAGTAAAATATAAAAAGCCTATTGAATTTAAGTAAATATGTTGACTTTTATATTTAAAAATTTTTAAAATATTTTTTATTATCCAAAATATGCTATTTATTTTAAAATATGATTAGAGATACTCTAATTTAGTAAATTAAAAAAATGAAAAATAAAAAATATTTATTAATAAAATAAAAATATATACATATTTGGCTGCCTGGAAATTCCAATTGTTTCTCGCCTATGACAGTCTTCTTTCTCTTTTTGTTTTGGCTGTTTCAATTCTCTCTTATCTAACAAAAACACATAATCTCACCCTCATTCAGTCATAATTGTGCCCCTCTCTCTTTCTCTCTCTTTTTGAATGAAATTTGGCTCATCAGCACATAGGGCTTCTTCTTCCTTATTACATTTAGAACTCTTTAGACTCTATTAAGAAGGTGAAGGAGGACGTCCTCGTTGTCGATCTTATCCTCAGAATACTCTAAATTGAGACTATCGAGGGATTTGTAACAACGCCCTTGTGGTCCTCGACTCGATTGAGCACGATATCAATGTTGCTTTCAATGATGATCTCGCTTTTCTTAAGGGAGAGTGAGACCTTGATTTGATGGTCTAGGGTTTGGATTTCATGTTTTAGTGCTTCAAATTTCTTTTGGATGTTTTGCTTGAGAAAGGTGAAGTGATTGCATAATTCTTTTTAGAGGACAGCGCAACTGATCATCAAAAAACGTCTGGCACTGGAACTGGTCAAAACTTAGCTGAGTCAACATGGCCAATGTGCTTGGATCGCTAGTTAGGTCGAGTTATGGAGATGAATGTTGGATTTGTGCTTGGAATTTTCTATGATATGCTGCAATTGTGTATTTGTAGAGAAACTAGTAATTTTTGAAATTTGAGAGGGAATTCAGGATGAAATTATTGTTTTTACCAAATTTGGTAAAATTAGTGTATTTGAAAGCCATGAATTTTTTGAATCTTTGGCAGAGAGAGATGAGGTTAGACTTTTATAACAAAATATGTTTAAAATAATTTTGGAAATAAAAAAGAGATTTTTTTTTCATTTCTTTTATTGATAGGTGCTCAACGTTATTGAAACTGAATTCGTCAATTGAATTGATTTTATGATCAATTTTTGGTTCAGTTGGTGTGATTGGTTCGATTTGTCCGATTCAATATAATTAAAATAATAATAATTTACTATAATAATATATTTTAATAAAAATCAGAAAAATCTACAAATTCAGAAAAAAAACCAATAGAAATATTTCATTTCCATAAAAGCTTAAGTTAAAAAAAAAAAAAAAGAAAGGAAAGATTAATTTCTAGAACTAGAGTATGATTTTGCAATCGTAATTAGTATTACACCTTCTTTTTAGACAACAATCTCAAAACCCGATCTCAATCATATTAACTTTGTTATCTTTGACTACACCTTCTTTTTAGACAACAATGTCAAAACTCGATTTCAATCATATTAACTCTGTTATCTTTGTGATTAGAGTTTAGAGATTTATGAAGGAAGTAACTTCAATTAATTCATCTTCAATTTACCAAAGAGTTTGGTTTTACTCTGCTATTTTTGAGATTGAAGTTTAGAGATCTAAAGAAGGAAGTTACTTCAATTTATGCATCTTCAATTTACAAAAGAGTTTGGCTTTAGTCTTAGAGAAGTGAGAGAACTAATGACGAACATAGGTTAGGGATTTAGAAAAGGATAATCAAAGACAACAGAGACAAGTACTTGTTTCTTTTAAGGAAAGCAAAAAGAGAAGCTTGAAACGACGTATCTTAATAGAACCCGATTCTATTGGATTGTTGCGCCAAGTGGTTTTATGTGGTTTCAGCTGGTTCTATTTGATTTTAAGGCTAACTACTTTCACCTCATCAATTGGATTGGACCTTTAACTGATTTTTAGGTTTATCGATCTGATCAACCGATCCGATCTTATTTTCATAACATTATATGTGATGTTCAAACGTTTTTTCATCTTTAATTTGGCTTTCAATAAGTTAAAAATAAAAATTATATCACAATTAGATTAAATAGCTGATTTTATAACCTTTTAAAATAGTTTAAAAATTAGTACTATTTATACCTAAATTAAAACATGGACATGTATCACTGAGCATATGGATCAATTGGCAAAAAGTTGTTTGAATTTAATCAAAAGTTTTGAGTTCAACTCTCTCGATATGCAACTATGTTAAAATTCGATAGAAGGAAATTTACTATCCTTGTGGTAGCGGGTGAGCAAAACCGAACTGAAATTGAAAAACTGAACTGATTGAATTTGATCTATTTGGTTTGGTTTGATTTAAAAAATAGAGAAATTCGATTTTTAATTTTAGTTCGGTTTGGAATTGAGAAAACTGAATAAACTGATTTGTGGATTTTTTTAATTTGAGCTCCAAAAAGTAAAAATAAGTTGTTCAAAGACTAACATTTAAAGTGTATATAAGATTAAAAAAAAATTCAAACTAATTTATCACAATTTAAGCCAATTGAGAGCATAAAACCTAATAGAATCGAATTGATTCTATTAAGTTTCAATTTATTTCGACTTTTCTTTAATTTTCGGTCGGTTCGATTTTATTTTACATTAGATTTAGTCTATTCGATTTTTAGAATTTGAGTTCGATTTGAATTGAACCGACCAAATACTCAGCCCTACCTTATAGTCTTACCATTAGTCCATTGTGGAAAAAATATGAACATGAAACTATCCTGAAATGCTTGTGCCCTCAACTTCAACGCCAGGGGAGCACAATATATATTTAGGTATAGGGTGCCAATAGGCTAGCGTTGGTGAACTACCAAGGCGATCGGTCTGTCTGGAAATATATTGGCATTCCACACAAAATGCACTAGAAAGTCCTGAGGCTATCACTGTTGATTGGAGAAATAGGTCCATAAAATCAAAGCCTAAACCGGGGATCATGCCCCATAATGGAGAAACGCTTACGTGGGGAATAAAACAAAGGCCAATATCAAATTTGACCGATGAAAAACAAAAAAATCGTAAAGCATAAACAGTAGCAGGATGATAATGGTAGAAGACAGCTGGAAGAGAAGAACCAAAATGATTTGGTCCAAGGAACAAATTAAGACTCTGAAAATTAAAGGGTGGTTAAAATTAGCGGTAAATAACTTTGAAGAAGAAAAAGAAACGCAAATAGTAGGGCTATTACCACAGGGCTAGGGACCATAAAGTAGTTGGAGCAAGGGAAAGTCCTAAGATGGGCAACGGAAGCAACACAATGGTAGGGGTGGTGGGAGACATTTACTTTATCTTTTTCCCTCGTTTTTAATTCCTTGCTACCATTTGTCGTATCTTTAGGTCCAAGCAAGATTTCTTGTCTTGTTCCCTTTGACGTTAAAGAAAGAAAACATGGACAGCATACATAAATTTTTGACATCGAGAGGCGCATTTTCTTTAACACGTGAGGGTTGAATTCTAATAAAGAAGGAAAATGGAGGAATATAGCCATTTGTAATTTTTGCTTTGTGTCTTTTCTTCCTTTTCTTCTTTTCCTTGTGTTCTGAAATTCAATTGAGTGCATGTCTACTATTATATATACTACGTGTCAGAATTTCTTGTTTCCTTCAGGTTAAAGAACATAGGAATGTTAAAATTTTGATATGATTATGTGCCAGGCATCATTCGTCAGCCTTTCCAAAGAGTGTGGTATAAGATAGTTCCCAAGCGATGTTGGATGGAATGGACATTGAGACAAGTACAAGACATAATTTTTTTATAAAAATAAGTATGACATATAGATCCAACATCGTATTACATACGCGTTGAATCAAAATGTGCAATATCACAAATGTAAATTTTGAGGACATTGAAATGTATGAATTCATGTTGTTCTTGGCATGTTGCAGCATCTACCATTGGTTCTCTTGTTGTGGATATGCACAATGTCATGAAGTGTATTAAAGTAAATAATTGCGCCACTCTATATGAGAACATATAGATAATTATGTAACTGTACCCAAGGCCCTTCATGCGCACCACGATACTCAAATCCATTGAACATTGATACGAGAATGAGACTCATGTTGTGTTAACTTCAATGCTTGTTTCTGCTGTATAGAAGAGGTCCCCAATACCAAGGCCTTTGTATCCTATTTCAACATCCATAACTCGTCTACGTTCATCCCTTCGACCATCCCCCCACTACATAACTATTGGTCCCTTATAGTCAACATCACTAACATTTTCTACTTAATTACCTAAAGCTTATTATAACATTAATTATTGTACAATTGTACAAGCTGAGGTACTCTTCGTTTAATGGTATTATATCAATCGAATCGAATATTATATGAGAGAGGCAGTCCAATTACTAGTAAATAAGACACATTGCTATGTATTAGGCACATGAACAACATTGAATCTAATTGGAGTTCAAACAAGAATCAATCAGGACATCCTAAGTCCGCTCTCACCGGACACGTGTACTTGTCGGGCCAATGAGTGACAGGAATGGAAAGCGTGGCCCCACTTAATTTGCACATATCAGCACGTTCACTGTCTATTTATAAAAAGAAACCTAAGGTGGCGGTGTCTGTGCTCTTCACTTCTCATTTTCACATCTAACACTAATTCTGAAAAATGGGGAGAGCAGGTTCTACTAGTTCTTCATCCTCGCTTGAAAGCAGCAATTACCCACTATTATCTAGTAGGACTTCTTCCTTCTATCATCATCAAAGTAGAGATCTTAGCACAGATCTTAGGCTTGGACTCAGCATCTCAACATCTGAACAAGGCAACAGCACTTATATACCAAGGTAACATATTATATATCCCATCAATTATTGAATAATTACCTTGGTAAATTTGTTGATTATTGGCTGATTAATTCAACGTTAGTGAGTCAGATTGGCCACCAATGAAGCCACTCCTAAAGGAGGCACTAGTAGCGACAGAAGAAGAAAATGAGTGCAATAGTGCTACTTTCTTTGTTAAGGTTTACATGGAAGGCATTCCGATTGGAAGAAAACTTGACCTACTAGCACATGATGGTTACCATGATTTAATTAGGACTCTCGACCATATGTTCAACACTACCATTATCTGTTAAGTATTTGACTTCCTTTTATGTTTCTGTTTTCTGGGTTTTATATTTTTAAATGCATATTTTAATGTGTTAATTAAATCTGATTTAATTGCAGGGGCTGAAATGGATGGTGAATATTCTGAGCAATACCATGTGTTAACATATGAAGACAAAGAAGGAGATTGGTTGATGGTTGGGGATGTTCCATGGGAGTAAGTTTTCTTTATTTATTATTTTGTAATAAAGTGTAGAGCATCAATTCCATCCATATATGCATGATAGTCATCACTTAATTTGTTTGCTTTATAGGATGTTCCTGTCATCTGTGAGGAGATTGAAGATCACAAGGGCAGAAATCTGATGCTTGTTCTGATCTTTGTCTTCCGTCTGGAAAATGTTCACAGATGTACATTCCTGTAACAGATCATATGATATGGCAGAAGAAAAAATTTTGCCTTTTGGTTGCAAATTGCTTCCTCCATGTGTTTTTATATATTATCGAATAGGAAAACTGTTAATTGTCCGAGCTCTGATCATTGACCACTTGAATATAAGTAATTAACAAGAGAGATGTGTGTTCAGAGATCCAAAATTAAATGCTTCATCATAAACAACAACTCTGGTAATTTGGTTTTATTTAAAACTAGACAGAAGGGGATGATAAGTGAGGCCGGAATGGAATTGCTGAAGAAATCAAAATGTATGTTAAGATATTGAACTAGCTCATTCTGACATCTCATTAATTTTTATTCATTTTGTCTTTTTTCAAGAATAAAATCAAGCGGGACAATCTTTAAATTTTAAATCAAAATTTTTAAGTAATTGGAATGAGATATCATAATGCTTATTTAGTTTTTCCTTCGTCCAGTGAAACAAAAAAATCTTTTTTATATCATATTTCCTTAGATTTCGTATTACCTTCTTTCTATATTTCTCTTATTTTTTATATAATTTTTTTAAAAAACATCATTTTTTCATGTTTTCTCACTTCTGTTTTCATTTCCATTTACTTACCATATAGGCTTCATCAATAGCTTAACACACTCATAAAAAACTTCATCAAGCAAATGAGCAAATATCGATCACAAGATAATAATATATCCTCTTGCCACTTGAGCAAATGTCTATATCATTATTGGGGATGCTTTGAGCTTGTATGTGGTTTCCTTTAATGGAAAACAGAATATGAACTATGAAGATAGAAAGAAAACAGAATAAATTGCGAGGTAACTTTATTAGTCCGAAAGAAGAGAAGAATAGAAGAATAAATTGCGAGGTAACATCATTTTTTTCATGTTTTCTCACTTCTGTTTTCATTTCCATTTACTTACCATATTAGTACTGAGTATGTTAAATCTAATCCGAAAATTGAAAGTCTTCTTATATAAAAACATAATTATATTGACAGAGTATTAAATTTTGCATAACAGTGAAAAATACACTTCATTTAGTGGGTATATGAAGCCACTATTCGACATTTTTCTCTTCAAACGAGTCCATTTAAATTACTATTAAAAAAACTGATTAATTTCTTCAATAATATTATAAATTAATCCTATAAAAAAGATAATAATAACTTTCATACAAAAAACTCGAACTTCGATTAAGGAATAATTAAAAACTCTCATCAAAATTATAAAAGAAATAAAAAATTAAAAAATTTATAAAAATAAAAATAAATTTATATTATTAGAATGAAAATATATAATATAGTAATAAAAATAATAAAATTATGAGTTACCGTTGACAATTTAAACAATGTTAACGTCAAAAGATAAGTGAAAAAAAGAGTTTTAAGAAAAAAGTGAGCAAAAGCTACCATTCCTTCCTGCTGATTTTCGTACTAATCAAAGTGAAAAACTTGTTCCTTCGCCAAGTTACTTTTTGGTGATTTTAAAGATCAACCAGCAATCAGCATCAAAAGCTGTTTATGCAGCTAGCTTTCTCATGCCCATTTCATGGCATTCCTGACCCAACTTTTCTTTTTTCTAATAATTCCTGCCAACTTTTTTCATCTTTTTAGGGACCTTTTCTGCCCATATTATTACGGGTACGAATGTATAGATTTGGTCGTCTTGATATCAAATCTATGGAAACTAAATATATTATATTATGTTATATTTATATAGCACGAAAAGGCACAATTGCATTAAAGAAAACAATAAAGTTGAACTCAAATCAAAATTGAATAAAATTGAACTTACATAAACATGTAAATTAACTGGATCATATATATACATTGAATTACATCTTTATTTTGGTTTAAATTGAATTTAAAAACTATCATCAATCAAGGCCTGGCCCAGAAAAGCAAACAAATGGGCTTTGTGTAATGATTATGAAAAGGCTAGGTTTAATTTTATCCATTGAATCAAGAGGCATAATCAATAAACTAATCTAATCTACATATATATGAACTAATGGTAATATTCCATTCGAGTTAAAAAAAATTATCTAATATGATGACATTTAGCTAAAGGAGGATGTGGTATTTTAAAACAATTGCTAGAATTTATAAATTAAAAGGGATAGAATAAGAAAATTTTCCTTAACTACATTTATTTATCTTTACAACTGAAACTTAAATTCTATTCCATGTATTTTATTTATCTTTAAAGCTTAAGTTTATTAATTATCTTATAATGCCAACCGGAAAAGGCACAATCAAAAGATCTGAAAACCTCTCTCTCAAGCAAATCTTCTTCCTCTAATAGAGTCAGAAATAGGAGGGGGACACCGACGTTTAAAACCATGGGTAGTGCCGACATAGGCTAAACCGCTCCTTAGTCCTCTATAGAGGGTGTCCATGGGATAAATAATATTATCGCGTCTAGAAGTAACTGGAAGCAACAATTGTTGCTAACGCGCCTTGTATTACATGATTTGTCCCGCAAGTTGCTTGTCAACGACCCGAATGTAATACAATTCCTTGTCTACGCTAAGCGTGATCGGTTCTGATTCTGGATTAATTATTCAAAATCGAATCAAAATTTAATTATTTAAAAATAAAAAATTAGTATAGAATTAAACCGATTTTCAGTTTGATCTAGTTAGGTTATTCAAATATTTTAGATTTTTTTTTAAAAAATAAATTTGTAAAAAAATAAAGTTTATATATATATATATATATATATATATATATATATATATATATATAAATCAAAAAAATTAAATTTATAAAAATAGAATTTTTACATATATATGTATATATACATAAGTTTTTAAAAATTAAATATATATGTAATTAAAAAATACATATATGCATATGTATTTGAAAATTAAAATTATAAAAAATAGTTTATACATATTAAAAAATTAAATTTCTAAAAAAATAAAATTTCTACATATATATGCATATACATATTTAATTAGAAATTAATGCATATAAGCATATGTATTTAAAAATTAAAAT
>CATIWR010138206.1:0-13322 GCA_949677035.1 Omphalea diandra | reverse complement strand
ATGATCTCTGGTGATTGACCTGACATTGTCAGCCGGTCCAAGAATAGTTCTACCCAAAGGAGTATACTGGAATGCAGTTGCGTGCAAATGGTCGAAGATAACTTCCTCAGTTTGCCCCTCAACCTACAAAATGTTCCATGTCGGTGGTCAAAAGAGAGTCAAAAATCAGCTAAAGCCAACATCAATACAGTATGCAGAAACTTGAACATCTGCAACACTAAACTTGCTGAACCCAGTCTCCTCTACTCCATTCAAAAAACTAAGCCCCATTTATTTCAAAAACCAAACTTTGAAAAATGAATACTAGAACATCACCGATCAACTAAAAACCTTGTATCCAATACAATTCCAAAAACCTTGTACACCATGAGAACTAACCAAACTACATGAAACCATAAGAAACTACCACTTTCCAATAAAAATTACAAAAAATTCACCACTCCAACGCCATCAATATAAAAAATAATAATAATGAACATTCAACAAAAATTACTCAACTGAAGCCAGAAGCACTAGCCAAAACCATAAGAAACTAACACTTCCCAAATAGAAAGAACAAAATTTTATCATAATCAGAAAAAATAAAGTCAAGTTTCAACAAAACAAAATAACCAATTCAAAAACCAAAAAAGCACACAACTTTCCACACCAACAAACAAAACCCACTACCATCTCCCTCAATTAATCGAAGACACTAGCACTTCCCAATCACAAACAACAAAATTTCACTACACAATTAACCAAAAAAAAAAAACTCAAACTTTAAAATGAAAACAATAACCAATTCAAAACCCAGAAAAGCACAAAAATTTCCACACCAAAAAACAAAGCCCACCTCTTCCATCTCCCTCAAAATCACATCCCTTTCACGACTAATCCGCTTCTCATCAAATTTAGAATTCTGTAAAATATCAGACAAAATATCCAACGCCTTATTAACATCCTTATCCATAACTTTAGCATAATAAGTAGTCTGCTCCCTACTAGTATACGCATTCAAATGCCCACCCATGTTCTCGATCTCCTCCTCCAGATCCCTGGCCGACCTCCTGTCCGTCCCCTTAAATATCATATGCTCAAGGAAATGTGCGGTCCCGTTGGTCTCATCCGTCTCGAATCGCGAACCGGCGTCGATCCAGACCCCGACCGTGGCGGTCTTGGAGGCGAGGGTGGACTCAGTGGCGACGCGGAGGCCATTGGGGAGGGTTGTGATGCGGGTCTCCGGGGCGGCGAGGATGTGGGTGTGGGAAGTTATGGTCGGGTTGGGTGACCCGTATCTGAGGAACCTCGGGTCGGGGTTTTCCAGCTTTCGGAGCGTGGCTTTAACTGTTTCAGCGAGGCGATCGTAGATCATGGCGTCTCGAGGAGGTGGGGAAGGAGGGGAGGATGGGGTGGAAGCGGCAACGGCGGAGGTGGAGGATGAGCGAAAGGAGGAAAGAGCGGAGAGGGGAGGACGGTGGGGCCGCCGACGAGCTAAGGCCAGAAGATGCTTCAACGCCATTGGAATAGTAATTTTGGGGGGAGGGGGTTAGGGTTTGAAGAGAAAAGTAAGTAAAGAATCAGCGAGTGTTAGTAGAAGACGATGAAGATATAAGAGGAGTGTTACTTCGAATGAAACGACGTAGTTCTACTTCATGTGGCTCCATATGAATCGGTCTTTTATTGTTTTTTTCTTGCAAAAATATTACCACACATTGAGGGTTACTCACTATAAGCTTCTCCGTACCATTGCCGTATGCTATATTTAATTAAATAATATCTCATATTCCAAAATTTTACTACAAACTTTTTATGGTTGTATAATTATACTGATAAGCCATTTTATTAATTTTTTTATTAAATTAATAAAAAATATTAATAATACTTTTATTTCTATTTTAAATTTTCATTTCATACTATAATCTTTTCTTCTCAACAAAAAAAAATCAACATCTTTCTTCCAAAAAAAAAAAAAAAATCAAACCTCAAAAAAAAAAAATAAAGATAAACAAAAATAAAACCCCAAAAAAAATTAAAAAACAAAAATTCTATAAAATTTTAGAAAATCAACAAACCAACATCATCATTTACAAGTCCACCAACCTTTGCATCCTTCCATAAATACACAAGTCACAGACAAACCATAACCACACCTTCATTCCACTCTCTTTATACTGTGCATTTTTGTAATTCATCTTCATCTAATTGCTTTGATGGCGTCCCGTTGGTAGCTCTTACGGTTGACGAACTACGTGACGGTTGTGGTTCGTCCTAAACTGACCGACAAGTCTGCAATAAACCACTTGTTATAACAATCACAGTTAGATAAAAAAAAAAAGAGAAGAATCAATTCTATCAAACCAAATACAAAATTCACAGATTGCCAATATCAGTGAATGATCTCATAAATTCTCATGCTGATATAACAACCATACCCATCGTCGAAATTCTTATCATCCACAATATCTTGGTCTTGAACAGCCACTTGAGTTTCCATTTCTTGGTCAGAATGAGGTGCTAACAGCATTGCCAACAACAAGAAGTAAATAATGACAGTTAGTTGTTGGTCGATTTCAATATGATGGAAAACTCCATCTGCTATGAGAATAATGAACCTACACCTGAAAAGTTTTTCATATTTAATTAAAAGCCAATTAGAATGGAGAGAGAGAAAGATAAAGCGGAAGCGAGAAAGAGAGAAAGACAAAGAGGAAGCGAGAAAGAAAGAAAAACACTTACAATATGCATTGGTATTATCCTATGGGTATTATCATATGGAATCTGGCTATCACTGGAAAAACTGCTTTTTATTGCCTCTTCGTGGCTCCAATTCATTAGATTTGCAACCAGATAACCATTCCAATTTCAAAGACCCAAAATCTTGGCTTTCTAACGACAACCCTCTCCAACCCTCCATCGAACTGACTTCCAAACCTTTGCCTTTGGAGGGAAAGTGGATCGCATCCTCTTCAACAATCTTGTCAAGATTATTATTGGTTTGTTACACTGTGTAGAATGGAAAAATCAATAGTTCATTCACACATGTTATTTAGTGATAGTTTTGTCATTAAAATAAAGTACAAAGCTGATTTTGCCCAATTCTATTTTAACTAATGGTATATACCCATTATTAACTATAGAAAGACTATCCAATGGAACGAGTGAAAAGATGTAAAATATAGTTTTAAAATATGAAAGATAATTTAATTAAATATGTCAAACGTTAGAAGTTTATAGTAATTAATCCTATAATTAATGATATACATATACAATAATCACATTGTAATATTTATATTTAAGTCTATTAGTAAATATTTCTTTTTAATTGTTTCATTCATTTGATCATTTTTGTCTAGAATTTGAATTTCTAATTTTATATGTAATTGTAAAATATTTAGCATTTTAATCAGAGTTTAAACTTTTTTTTAATAAACTTCACAATTTAAACTTATAATTTTATATGAGCCACTTGCATTATTATCACTTTCATCACAACATTCTAAAATTATAATAAAAAATATTTATGTTGTTGCTCTATCAAGAAAAGGAGAAATATTTATGTTGCTTAGTAGATATGTCTAATAAGAAGTATGAATCTGATTATGAAAAACTTTTTAAAAAAAGAATAAAAAAATTAGTTCAATCACAAAAAAAAGAGCTCTTAAGAAATTTGTTAAAAATAACAAAAAATATAGATTTAAATAAAATCTAGAAACTATGGAATAAATTACAGATAAATTATTTGAAAATAAATTGTTAGAGAAAAATGAACAAAATAATAAATTGTTAGGGAAAAAATGAACAAAATAAAGTTCAAGTTCATATCCAAATCTGAATGAAGAATGTGTAGAAAATATAAAGGAAAACAAAACATTTGATAAAATTATAGATTTAGACAATACATTTGTCCGAAATAATATTTATGATCCTGAAAAATGGAAAAACATTAACACTAAATTAAGAGATTTATTTATAAAAAAGAGTCAATGAGATATTATAATATAACTTTTCCAAAAGATGAACATGTAGACATTTTTCAATTACACACTATATTAGAAAATTATCAAATAGAGAAAAAATATGATAGAAAATATTCTTAAATTTTTGATAAAGTATATTGTTTTTATTGCAAATTATTTAATACAAAATTGAACAAAAGTTAATTAAGTAATGAAGGAACTAAAAATTAGAAAAATCTTATGACCAAGGTTAAATCTCAAAAAACAACCAAAAATATAAAAGGTCGTTAGAACTTCTGATTATTTGACTGATTTTAATTAATTGTGCTCTGCTCATCTGTATTCTCCTTGAATACAAGGCTCCATTATTGCGATTGGAAGCCACAATTTTCTCTGCAATTTGTTCTAAGGGTTTAGATTTTATCTTCAATTCTCTCCTAGAAGTCTAGTATAATCGTTCTTTTAGTTTTTGGCTGTTGCTCTGTTTTGTTTTTTTGGCAATAAATTTTTTATTTGCATTAATATTATTAGCTATTTATAAAAAATAATAATTGAAGAATACATAATTAATATGAATATATGAATTGATATATAGCTTAACCAAAAATTAGAAAAATATCATTGTCATGCTTAAATCTCATAAAACAATCAAAGAATAGATAATTAATATAACTGCATGGATTGATCTAGAATTAAGACTGTTAAAGAATACAACAATTGATAAAGACAAACAAAAATGAATTGACAAAAAAAAAAAAAGAATATTAGAAAAAAAGTATTAATAAGAATTGTTGTTGTAGTGAAAAATCTTGTTAAAAATAAATTGATATGTTAAATTATAAATGATGTGTCAAATTATGAATGATGTGTCAAGTTATAACACTTTTTTATGAATGATGTGTCAAATTATAAACACATTTTATAGATAATGTGTCAATCAAATAGTATAATTTCTCTTTTTTTGGCTATGTATATCTAGATATTAGATTTGATATCAAAGATGGTTTTGAATAAAAAATAACTAAATATTATTATACTATTACTTTTTGTATATTTATTGAATGTCTGTTTTGAATAAAAAATAACTAAATATTATTATACTATTACTTTTTGTATATTTATTGAATGTCTTAAACTAAATATAAACATAATCATTATTGAAATGTTTTGTGGAACTATAATAACATTAATTTATATGATTTTATGTTTAATTTGATTGACTAAATCATTTAAATTATTTTATTTAAACTATTATAAAAATTCACCATATAAATAAATAAAAGTAAATTATTTTTGACATTTAAAAATAAAATATCGTAAAAAATAAATTTTGTAAGACTTTATTCCCAATAAATAGTAAATATATGAGAAGATATTTAAAGTATATAGTGAATTTATTCATATTTTAGTTTTAATTTTAAGAGAGTAGTTGGGCTAAATAAGATAATTAGTCATTTCTCAAGAAAATTAGTTACTAATTGAGGTGTTTTGTGGTTTGTTTAATGTTTCTATATTATTTTTACTTCAAAGACTTTAAAATAATTTTATGTTTTGCTAATTTTGAAGGAAATTTATAATTTATTATTAATTTTGAGATATAAATTAATCAATAAATTTTTATTAATTGATTTTGATAATTAAATAAAATATTGATGCAACTTTATAATTTTAAATATGTGATCCATCAACTGTAAAAGAATATATTTTAAAAATAAATTGATATTAATTATTGAAAGATTTTTTTTAAAAAAAATAAACTATGCATGTCATTTAAATTGTTTTTTTAAAGATCATTTAGATTGTATTGAAAGCAATATGTGTATTTTTTTTATAAAATTATTAATAATGCCCATTTTATTTATGTAGAGAAAAGTTAAAAATTTTTAATTATTAAAATAAATAAATATATTTCTTAATACATAAAGAGTTTTATTTAGAAAAAAAAGTCAATAGATCATAAGTTAATATTTCATTAAAAATTTAAGTGTCAAACATAAATAACAATTAAAAAAACATTTGAATTTTTTAATGGCCTGTTAAATGTCAAGTTATAGCTCTTTTTTATAAATAATGTGTCAAATTATAAACATATTTTATGGATGATATATCAATCAAAAAGTATAACTTGTTTTTTGCACTAACTATTATATGTAATTAAGGTTTTCAAGTTTTGGTATTATTTTGATGTGAAAATGTGGCTTTATAATATCTCATTTGTTGGATTTAAAGATTTAAAGTCAAATGAATGCGAAACTAGGATTCAAATATATAGTATAATCTTTACATAATCATATTTTTGGAACCATACTAATTTTATTACTATGAAGAGATTATTACTTAATAGAGGTATAGGTATTAAATTTTGTATACTGAGTATACATTGATAAATGGTCATTTGCTACAAGAAAAAAGGAATGTAATTGGACTTTTTCTAACTCTAAATCCAACATTTATAATTTGAAATTATTTATGAATATATTATTAATCTTATTGGTGAAATGATAGTAACGAAAGAAGATTTGTATATTTTCAATACTATATAAATAAATGTAAAGTTTTTTGAAATTAACTTATGTATTTCTAACACTATATAGGTAAATGTAAAAGTCTTTTATTTATTTCTTTTTTCAATATATATACATACTTTGTTAATTAATTATATTAAAATTGTTAATTAATTATATTAAAACACATATAAATAATGAAACATATAGTATGACACTATCATTTTAAACCTTTAATGTAACATAATATATATTTTTAAAATATATAAATATAATTATATTACTATGTAAAAGTATATTTTTGTAAGATGAGATTCTAAAAAGTTATATTTTCTTAAGATGAGATTTTAAAAAGTTATAACTTATTACAATGTAAAGTTTATTCTTATTTACAATTGGCCTAAGTTATGACCATAATTTTTTATGACTATGCGGAGGTTATTCTTATATATAGTGTTACTAATTGTTTTGATTATGGTTTAATTGTAGATTAGGCAATGCAATTTCAAGAGTAAAAATTAAAGAACTAGATAGCATAATAACAAGTTATAATAGATTATATCTCAACATCTAAGTTTGGATACTATAACTATTTAATTACTTAGGAATAAGAACAATTAATAGGGTGATACCTTTGAACTGATTTAAAAATTCAATTCAATTTGATTTAAAATTAATTTATATATAATTATTATAATATAATTAATTATTTATTAAATATTATTTATTAATTTAAAATGACATAATTTGAAATTGATTCGATCTGATATGTTAATACATTCAAATTAATCCAACGTAAATTTGATATGTTTTAAAATGTCATTTATTTAAAAATTTAAAGTTATGAATAACTTCACTTGATGCGAAACTTAAAATAAGATCTTATTTGATCTATCAATAAAAGTGACTCAACTTAAAAAGTTATTTGAAAAATTTATAACTGAAATTAAAAATATCAGTTTTTTACTCGATTTAAAAATTCAACGTGAAACTTGTTCGACTCAAACTCAGCCTACAAATCAATCCAAATTAACTCGATTTCATTTATTAAAAATGTTTAAAATTTATTTAAAATTAAAAATATCTATATTTTGTTATTTTAAAATTTTACAATTATGAGTGTCCCAATGGAAGACCCTAAAAATGATTTGAAATTTTTGATGTGCCTTGATCCAATGATCAAAGCCTACCTAAAAAATGACATCACCTAAAAATAACTCAATTTAAAATTGACATGACTCAACCTATTCATGATTGAAATTGATTTGATCAACAATAGGATAAATTACTAAACTTATTGCAAATTAAACCTAGTTAATGATTTTGAAAAAGATGAACAAATGTGAAATAAAGAGAAACATAAAATTTGTATGAAAGTTATAATAATTACATTAATATGATCATCCAATTACCACCATAATACAAAATCAATGTTAGATAAGTAATATGATAATTATTTGTATTGATAGTATATAATACATAATAAAAAAAATTGTATAACAAAAAAATTGGCTAATGTTTTCAAAGTTCAAGTCAATACAATTGCTAGTGTACAATTTTTTATTCAACGTGCTATCGAAAACTATCAAGATTTTCAAATAGTATATACGAGTTATGATAGAATCTCAACATAAAACTATAGAAATATTAAAAACCAAAGTAATGTTGAAAATATTAATAGGGTAGAGGAGATTATATAATAAATCCTCGACCAATTACTGATTGTGCACCATCACCTTGGATAACCATAACATCAATTATAGTGCTTAATGATGAAGTGAACCAAAGGGGCAAGTACTTTTGTGGCGCAAGCAGAAAAAAATTCTTTTATGGTGAGTGAAAGATAAATAACATTGAAGTTTAGACCTAGTAACTTTGTATAAAAAGAAAGACAATGATTTATGTCTCGTCCCTTCTCTTTGGAATAGAATATAACAATTATAATAAGTGAGCTCTTAATGCATATATACGCACACACATATTATTATTATTGTTGTCGTCGTCGTTAAAGGTTAGCTAATGGATAACTCTAATTAATTATGAAGATTGTGTTTAATTAAATTAGGATGAAATTCTTTAAAAGTTTTTATTTATTTATTCTAACTCTAAAGTAATTAAAATTATTTTTATTTGCTAATTAATTTGTAATCATTTGTATTGATTATATGTGATACGAGATAAAAGAAAATTATATAACAAAAACAATGGCCAATGTTTTTAGAGATTAATTAAATGTAGTTGCTTGTATAAAAACTTTTATTCAATCTACTATTGAAAATTATCAAGATTTTCAAATAACATATTAGATTTGTCGTAAAATCCCGGTATAAGACTATATAAATATTAGAAATTAAATTGCGCTTGAAATGTCAATGAGAGGAGAGGAGATTATATAGCAAATCCTCACTCAACTGTTGATTGTGCGCCACCACCTTAAGTCGCTATAACATCAATCGCAACATTTAATGATGACATACAAAATTGGTCTTTTACTAATAATTGGACCAAAAATTTACTTAAATTGACTTGAATTGAACCAAATTGAAGAACTATACACACACACATAAATATATCATATACAACTTAAAAAATAAACATTAAATTTTGGTACTACATTTATTTAAATGATATATACAAACTATGTATTATCAAATTATATAATTATATTGTGTATGATATTGACATAAACTATAATATTATTATATTATGAATTATACCAAAACTAACTTAAATTTACTTGAATTTAACCAATTTGAAGAATTGAATATATATATATATATATATATATATCATGCAATATTTATATTTAATTTATAAATATTTTATTAGCATATTAATCTCAATTTTATATATTGCATCAATTTGATTTTAAGAAAAAAACAATAATATAAAATTTTATAAGAAAGAATTGAATTTATTTAAATATGAAAATTTTAATTTAGAACTTCGATCATATTGATGAATTGAATTGGATTGATTTTTTAGTAGTTTTCAATCCAATCCTTCATCTTTTTGTCTAGATACTAATCCTTTTATTTTTTTCAAAACACCAATAATTCGATCTGATCTAATATTTTTCAAAACACTAAATTGAATTGGACCATATCCAGCTCTAATAAAGACATAGAAATTTGAAATTGACACATAGACCCAATAATTCTGTATAAGAAGAAGATTATATGTTGTGGTAGCTAGACTTTTTCCTTCTCTCTTACTAGAGTATTGAAGTATGGAGAATAGTATAATATTGTAGCAGTAATAAGTGTGTGTGTGTATATATATATATATATATATGAACAAACATGAAACAACGAGAAAAATAAAACTTGTATAAAAGTTATAATAATCACAATAATATGCTCATCAAACTACCACCATAATGCAAAATCAATGTTAGATAACCAATATAATAATAATTTGTATTAATGGTATATAATACATGATAAAAAAAAATGTATAGCCAATAATCACTAATCTTTTTAAAGTTCAACTCAATACTGTTGTTGCATACTAAATTTATTCAACATGCTATTAAAAATTATCAAAATTTTCAAATAACATATACGATTTCTGGAAGAATCTCAGCAAAGACTACCAAAATATTAGAAACCAAAATATTGTTGAAGATCTCAATAAGGGAGAGCATATTATATAACAAATCCTCGCCTTGGTGATTGTGCACCACCACCTGGGGTCATCATAACAACAATTGCAAAACTTAATGATAAAATGAACCAAAGAAGCAATTACTTTTATATTGTAATTCCTGTTAATGCGGCACAAACAGAAAGACAAGCTATCATGATAAGGGCAATGATAAATTGTTTTGAAGCTAGGATCCAATGAGCTATTATGATAGTTGTCTATGTCTTTTCTCTTTGGAATAGTATGCAGCAGGAATAACTCATATAATAATTGTATGTTTAATCAAGTTTGTAAATGATATATTGTTGTTGTTGTTGTTGTTAAAAGCTTAACTAATGTAGAATTTTAATTAAATATGGAATTTTTCTTTAATTAATTTGAGATGAAGTTCTTTAAAGTTTTTATTTCTAATTCTAAAATAATCAAAATTGTCTTTCATTTTGCTAATCACTTTGTAAACGACACATTACTAAAACTTGTTACTTAAACAAATTCTAAAATGAAAAGCGAAGAGTATAATCATATAAATACATATGGGCAACAATACAAAAGAATAATTCAAACATGCATATAATATAACACAATCTCTCTAATGTAATAATTAATAAATCTTTTTTTGAAGTTAAGGACAAATTTTATTAAGAAAGCAAGAAGATCAAACAAAATGGCATCTTGTAGGTAAGAAAGAGCCATGAAAGAAATATAAAGACTAACTTATAAACGTGCCTCCCTAGCAAACTTATAGGTAGGAACATTTGCTTGCCTTTTTGCAAATCCAATTATAAATAGGGACAATCAACAATAATTTCTTCAAACTCAATCTTGTACCTATTATTGAAATTTATGTTGCACAAAAAATTTTGTTGTGTCACGTTTCTCATTTCAAAAATGTTTATTTGTTTTCTTATTTTTAATATTTCTCGTACTTTTTCTTTTATAAATTTTAAAAATATAATTTCTCTGTGTTTGTTTCCATGTTTTCCCGTTTTCGTGTTTCCATTTTCATGCAACATACACTAACCCACTCAATGACAACCCTTAACCCCATAGATTAGGCTTCTTTCTCAGAATAACAAGAAGAGTTTTGCATGGATTTACATATAATAAAACCCCATCTAAACCATGTAAAATCATACCCAAACCAACCATCTCTAGACAAGCAATGAACGTTGCATCAGAGTTACATTTAACCCTACCTAGAGCTAGGCTTATCCATTGCACCAAGCCATTCGAAGAAAGAGTTGAATGGTGAACAACAACCTGTTCATAATGCCATTGTTGTGTAAAAGATAAAGCAAACCAAACTAATGAAAAACAATTAATAAAGTTAAACCTAGCAAAATAAATAATATATTGGTATTTAGTTGCACTTGCACAACCCCACATTTTGATTGATCCTAACCAACGCATATCATGTTCACCATTATCCCGTCCCTTAATATTGTCCAAGGCAAGAGAAACTAAATGAAGAATGGATTGATGATCACTTAGCAGAATCAATGTACTATAGGCAATAACAACTTTTAAGCAAGAAATTATCTTCCTCATAATTGATAATAGATTTTTCTATATAAATTTTAAGGGTCACAAATTGATTGATTATATATATATATCTATATATATATATATAAAATAATGGATGGGGAGGGAACTTTTGAATCGACCAAAATACCCTTGATTTCAAGGTTAGTTTAGGTATAAAAATTTTTATTTATTTTACGTAAGCATTAAAATCTAAATAGGAAAAGGATTCGTGAATACACCCATTATTAAAATCCAAATAGAAAAAGATTCATTATTATTATATATATGTATATCTAAATGTTATAATATAATATACTATTAAAAAGTATACTTACAATGTTGAACTGATTGTATATCTATACAATATGTTCATATTATTATTTGCTTACATTTTAAACAAAATAGAATTTAAAGTTCATCGTAATATGATTTTTTTTGCTTTTTATCAACACAACAATTTAAAAGTAAAAAATTATTAGAGGAAAAACCAAATAATATAAATATATGCCTCTCATAAAGAGTGCTATTTTATTTCATATGTTAATTAACCTTTGAATCGATTAAAAGATTCTTCATTTAAAGGTTAATTAGATAAAAAATTATAATTAGATTTTATTTAGGCAATATAAAAAGAGTGAAAATTCAACAAACGTTTTAGAGGTCTAATTAAATGTAAAGATTAAATGCTAATGAAAAATATTAAATTTTGAATAGATTTAAATAATACATATTTAATATTATAATTTTAAAACTAAAAATAATTTACGATTTCACATGCAAAGTACGTGGTAAAATAACTAGTGTGTGTGTGTATTATTCAAAATTTTTATGTACCTAGATGTAATGATCAGAGCTCGGGCAAAAAAAAAAAAAAAACCTAAAAATAACTCAATGTAAAATTAACATGACTCAACTCATTCACGATTGAAATTGATTTGATCAACAATAGGGATAAATTTCCCAACTAAATGAACTTAGTTGACCATTTGAAAAAGATGAACAAACATGAAACAACGAGAAAAATAAAACTTGTATGAAAGTTATAATAATCATAATAATATTCTCATCAAACAATTACCATAATGCAAAATCAATGTTAGATAAGCAATATAATAATAATTTGCATTGATGATACATAATACATGATAAATTTTTTTTGTATAACCAACAATGACTAATGTTTTTAGAGTTCAACTCAATACCACTATTGTATACAATATTTTATTCAATGTGTTATTGAAAATTAGTAAGATTTTCAAATATCATATACAATTTCTAAAAGAATCTCGACAGAAGACTACCAAAATATTAGAAACCAAATTTTTGTTGAAAATCTCAATAGGGGAGAGCAAATTTTTCAATAAATCTTTGTCTTAGTGATTGTGCACCATCACCTTGGGTCACCATAACAACAATTGCGGCACTTAATGATAAAATGAATAAAAAATGCAATTACTTTTGTGTTGTAATTCCCATTAATGTGGCACGAGCAGAAAGACAAGCTATAATGATAAGGGGAATGGTAAATCGTATTGAAGTTTGGATCCAATGAGCTATTATAATAGTGGTCTTCAAGGTTGTCAAAATCGAGATTTTACCCTAAAATCGGTAGAGGACCCTAAAATCGAAATCGTAAAATCGGATCGTAAAATCGTAAGATTTTACAACATAATAAAATATCATTTTAAAATATAATTATACATATATAAAA
>CATIWR010138153.1:0-31002 GCA_949677035.1 Omphalea diandra | reverse complement strand
TGTAGCAAGCTCATGCTGCCATATAAGGAAAATATGTATAAACACTAGGTACACTTCCATGAATCATGCCATAACTGCATACCAAGCATTCATAATCATTTTGATATACTTATAACCATGAATGTATCAAATGTTAGGATCTCAATACTTTGAAGAAGTCCTACCATAAAGATTGGTCACATCAAAAGGTGAGTAGAAATAATAATTGGATTCAATAGGTGTATGTGATAATGGTATGATATGATTATACTATATTACATGTATATATGATTGAATTGTTACATGTTACATGGAAATAATATGATTATGTTCTATTACATGTATATATGATTGAATTGTTACATGCTACATGGGAATACAGGCCAAGTGAAAATTAAATGCTCTTAACAATTACTTGGCATATCATTTGCGAATAAGCACTTGCATATGGAACTAAAAAGGGCGTTGTGATCAACTTGTCAAACACTTGTAAATTACAGGAAGATGGACCAATAGGTCCCAAATCATAGGTTACATGAATCACATGAATATCCCGGGAGCAATGCTTGCCTTGCTCGATCATAACAAAAACAAAGCTATTGCATTTGCACTTGCATAGTCAATTGTTATACTTGCAATGTATCTTGATGATATTTGATTATGAATTATGCCATGAGGATTTGATTATTATTTTTATTCACTGAGTCGCGACTCACCAAATTGCAATTATTTTTCAGATACTGAAACATAGACTTTGGACACTTTGGTACATAAAGTTTTGCATAGAGACACATGGAATACAGGTCGTCGGCTGAATTCCAACTCTCTCTCCTTGTGTCATGTACATATATTTGATAGGAACTAGTTATGGTCACTAGTCTTGACATTAGTTAACACATGTGTACATTAAATACATATGGGATTATATATGTATGATGAATAAACCTTAATGTGTACGCATTTTCGAACATGAAATGCCATGATTTGTAACTGAAGATGATAGTTACAGTTGGTGGTATCAGAGGGTTCAAGCACACGCAGGGAAGACATGCAAATCTCGGTGTGTATGACATCGTAGGGCCGACAGGCAAATCCCAGATGTTGAGTGCTCTGATAGGTACTAGTTGTAGCCACGTTGTGACGTTACAATTTGTGGTATCAAAGCTGATTTACAAATGAGAATAATGGATGTCATAGTTATTGGTTTGACAAATGAATTTAGATGTTACAGTTTTGGTATCAGATAGGGCTCAAGCATACGCGGGGCAAACATGCAAATCCTGGTGTGTATGACATCGCGGGGCTGACGGGCAAATCCTAGATGTTGAGTGCTCTGATAGGTACTGATTGTAGTAATACAAATTGTGGTAGAAAAAAAAATGCTAACATTTAGTGGTATCAATTGGTCATTACATTTATTGGTATCAGAGCAACATGATTTGTAAACACAAGTGGTTATTACATTTATTGGTAAAAGTAAATGGTTGTTACATTTATTGGTATCAAAGCAATATGAGTTCTGTCAAATGAACATGGGTGTTACAGTTATTGGTATCATAACAAATATGAATACAGTCGTTACATTAGTACCTTGGAATAGGGTACCCCATTTGTTTCCATTTCTTCAAAGGATAGTGAAAATCCTTAAAGAATATAGTTAGGCATTCTTAAATGTAAGTGTGAATGTAACCCCATCCCCTTGATGTAAATATTCCCCACATGTAAATACTTATGTGTTCCCTTTTTTCTTGCTATGTAAACACTTTTTATGTACATCCCTATTTCCTTAAAGGGATTTCTTCTTTTCCTTGTAAATTCTTTTCTAGTATGTAAAGAGTTCATCCTTTTAATGCCTTTGTGTATGTGTTCTTTTAAGACTTTAACTCTTTATGGTCCAAGGCAACCCTGTGCATTCTTTGTCCTATAATGCTATAAGAATGGGACCCAACCTAGGAAAAAGCCACTAGACCACGTGTGTGGGAGGAATAAGGTTTAAAGGATCTTTTACAAAATGATGTGTGCATATCATGCATACATGCATTGATTATTTGTTCATGCATCATACTAATAACCCCTGTCTTGCAACCATCATAGCTCCATCCAAATCCTCATGGAAGAGAAGAGGCAACCAACTTGCTAAGAAAAGCAAAATGCTAAGTCTGAGTCAAAAAGCTAGTCTAGTCATGGAATCAAACAAAGGCAACACATCTACCAATAGGGTTGATAAAGGAGAAGCACCCATAAAAGCCCCTAAACCATTAGTGATCGATAATGATTTGTTTGGGATGATGGAATACCATGAGAATAAAATTACTAAGGACATAGGTAGTGCTACAATTATCCCTGATAAGGCTACAAAATTTAAGAAAGAGAGTACTTGATTCAATGACTTTGCTAAATAGCTAGACAAAATACAAAAAGCTCTAAGAGCTAAAGGTTTATAAAAAGGAATAGAAATTGAAGAATTGTTTGCTTGCAAGCTTGTGAAACTACTAGCTAATTTTTGAATGCCTGAGTTATCAAAGTTCACAGGAACCTAAAATGCAAAGAACCATGTTCATACATGTGTTAGTCAAGAAAGCATTTAGGCTACTGACTGATATGATGTTAGAGCTCTTCAAGTTGGTGTTAGGGGGATCAGTTAGGATATGGTACTTCAACCAGCCAAATATTGCCAGGAAAGACTGAAAAAAGCTGATAAAAGCTTTTGAAAGGCACTACATTTGTCATTCATATTTGGAAGTCACATTGTAAGACTTAGAGTCCTTAAAGTAGAAGACTAGTGAGAGCTTCAATGATTGCATTAGAAGATGGATTTAGAAGCGACCATAAGGCCTACTGAGAGAGAGCATATTAGAATGATTGTGAAAAGGTATTTATTGGAGGGTCGGCACCAAAATTAGAGGAATGTTGGTTAGGAATTTTGAGAATCTCCAAAAAGCAAGCCTGTAGGCTAAAGAGTTGGAGTTTGAGTTAAGAAGGCAATACGGGGGAAGAAGAAACACCTCGTCCTAACCCTAAGCATAAGGGAATAAGATGACTGATGTTAATGTAGTAAGGGTGCCAATATAGTTTACTAATTTAGGAATACCTCTGCCTAAGACTTTTGAGAGGTTATAGAAGAAGGCAATGCTAAAGCCTTTAGCACCAATACCACCTCCTAATCCCCTGCCTAGGGGTTATGACACTAATGCCTACTGCACTTTTCATTAAGGAGCGGGTCATAACATTGATTATTATTATAGATTGAGGCATGAAATCCAAAACCTTATTGATAACAAGATAATTGTTCCACCAAACTCTAAAAGGCATAACATCTGGGCACCCAAACTATCGTAATGTTCCTCCCCCAAATCAAAGGACTTTCATGATAGATTTTAAGATTCTTGAGGAAGTTGCTATTGTCACTATCAAACAAATTATGAATAAAGTCCTAGATGTTTGTACTATCAATCTATGGGAAAGCTCTGATGAGGTACGAAGAGGGAAAATGATTTAGTTATGAGAGAAGAGCGATGAAGAAAAGGAAACAAAATAGGTGAACCATGTAACTTGTACTGGAAAATTCTATCCTGATAAGGAAGCTCCTAAGGAACTAAGGATTCACAATGGGACAAATGAACTTATGGTAAATAGAGAAAGTGGAGGACAATCCCATTAGGAAGCAGTTGAATAAGGTGCCAGCTCAAATCAGTGTATGAGAACTATTTATCAACTTTCAAGAGCATAAAAGGGTATGATAAAAGCTTTGTCTAGTTTGATCATTTATGATGAAGCTACTCTAAGAGTTGTTACTGCACTGGTAATTCATAAAGGCAAAATCACCTATTTAAATGAGGATGTATAAAGGGAAAGGATAACAATTTAGCTTTTTTCATATGAGCTGAAGTGAAAGGAAAGCATACTCTGTGTGTGATCATGGATGATGGATCTAAGATTAACATTTGCCCAGTAAAGGTATTAGACAAGTTTGGGTTGTTTGAAAAGGACTTAAAGGTTTATCATAGTGTCATTGGGGCCTATAATGATAGTAGAAGGCTAGCTACATGTGTATTCAAGACTATGGTAAAAATAAGAGTAGTTGAGGCCATGGTGGAGTTCATAGTCTTGGATATATCGATTACTTTCTCACTTTTGTTAAGGATGTCATGGTATCATCTTCTCGGTGGGGTGGTGCCTTTCATTATTCTCCAAAAAGTTAAGATCACTTACAAAGGAGAGATTATCACCATTTATGCTGAGATTGGGGAAATTGTATCAATTTTGAGTATGGTTGTTTTGCACCATCAAGGATTTCAAGTCATTGTAGTCATTAGCAAATGGGTTGATCCAAAGGTAATGGGGATTATGAAGAACATGAACTTCCTTATAGGATAAAGATTATGGAAGAGTTCTATTGACATACCAGAGTTCTTAAATATTCCTACCTATATTACAAGGAAAGGATTAAAGTACCATGATGACGGGTCAAAGCAGGAAATGAGAGATCTATGTGGGCCACTATCAAACTTCTTTACGAAGGAAGTAAAAGTCATTGGAATGGTGGAGTAAATAACCATTTAGAGCGAGAAGTCAGTGAGCAATGACATGGATGAACTTGAAAAGGCTTTTTTCCAACTAGATGTTTGCGAATTGGTGTATCAGAATTATCGGGACTCGTCAAAAGTGGAGGATGGTAAGAAGAAAAATAAAAAGAAGGAAAAAAAGTTGCAAGGATAATGGATCATTAGGAGTTAGGTTAATATATGGTTCTATATGATCCTTAGTTTACATAGAATGGAAGGATAAGGAGTTTAATGATGAACAGAGGGAATAATATGCATTAGACTATAACTTTTGGGTCATTAAGGAAGATCACATAGAAGATGGGTCCAACTTGCTAAAGCAAAATACATGGTTTATGGCCTCAGAATGGGAGTACATTGGGCCTTGCAAGTTCACTAAAGTTGCCTACATAGGTATAAAATTGGAAGACAATCAGAGTATGATTATAAACTTTATTGAGGAAGTAAGTGGCAAGGAAAAGAAGAATTTTGTGGTAAAAATTAAGCCTACCATGGTTGGTGGAACAACACATTGGGCATAATTTATAAAGATTAAAATTATAGGATGATTAGATGAAATAGAGTTTAGAAGGAGTTGTCAAGGCTATTGTCAGAATAGATGATGGGAAAGTGGCAGATCCTTTACAAAATGATGATCTTAAGGTTCTAACTAATGAAGTGAAGGGTGAAGAAGAGGAGAAGGCTCAGACAGAAGAGGCTTCAGTCAATAACCAAATCAAAAGGACCTTTTTGATACTACTATTATTTTTATTTCTAGTCTCTTTGAGGATGATGATGTATTTCTTTCTAAGTTTAAGGCAATGAATAATGAGTTTGCTTACTTGTGTATTATGTTTCCTAATGGGTATGTACATGGCATACATAATTACATGAGCATATTTAACATTAGTTATATGCATACCACTGCATTTAACCTTGGCATACAGGAAAATAAGAAGATCTTGCTCATTGCCAGTGATGCCACACTAGAGGAGCGCAGGAAGTTTAAATAGCTGCTTAGGAAATATGAAAGATTTTTTTGCATAGAAGTACGAGGATATGCTAGGGTTTGATAGTTAAATTATAGAACATAGAATCCAACCTACCCATACATGAGGCCAGTGAAACAAAACCTACGAAGGATGAGACTTGAATGGGTCCAATTATTTAAGGAAGAAGTACAAAAAATAGTTGAATGCCAAGTTTTTGAAAGTGATGGACTACCCAAAGTAGTTGGCCAACATAGTGCTAGTACCGAAGAAGGATTGAAGAGCGAGGTTATGTGTCGACTACAAAGATCTAAATAAGGCATGCCAAAAGGATGACTTTCCCTTGCCACATATTGACGTGCTAATTGACAGCACTACAACCTATGTTATGGATTCCTTCATGGACGAATTCTCCGGGTATAACTAGATTCTCATGGCTATCATGGATAAGATGAAGACAACATTTATCATAGAATGGGGGATGTATTGCCATAAGGTGATGTCGTTTGTGTTAAAGAATGTGGGAGCAATATACCAGCGAATGGTGATGACCTTGCTATATGACTTGATCTATAAAGAGGTGGAAGTGTATGTGGATGATTTGATGGCGTATTCAGAGAGTATAAAAGGGCACTTCAAAACTTTGGAAAAGTTTTTGAAGAGAGTTGATGAGTATAATTTAAGGCTGAATCCTAAGAAATGTGTGTTTGGGGCTTCTTCTGGTAAGCTATTAGGACATGTACTCAATGAGAAGGGAATCAAATGGATTCGAATAAAGTAAAGGTTATTCAAAAAATGCCTACACCTAAGATAGAGAAAAGAAGTACAAGGTTTCTTGAGCCACTTATAGTACATTAATCGATTATAGCATGATTGACCCTTATCTGTGAACTCACTTTCAAATTGCTAAGGAAAAATTAGCCAATGGAATGGAATGACCAGTGTCAAAAGGCCTTTGAAAAGATAAAAGAGTATCTAACTAACCTATTAGTATTGAAGTCACCAAGGCCTAAAAGACCTTTAACTTTGTTTCTAATAGTAAAGGTTAGTTCTGCAAGTGCGATGTTGGATAAAGAAGATGAAGTATAGAATGAGTACACAATATATTATCTTAGCAAAAAGTTGTTGCCTTATGAGTGAAGTATAATCATATAACGAATACTTATATGGCATTGGTCTAGACGACAAAGAGGCTGAGACATTACTTTTAGTCATATCTTGTTGAGGTGATTTCAAAACTTGATCCGGTTAGGTATTTATATGAGGCCCCTTCGCTGATTGGGAGACTCGCAAAGTGGTTGATCATGCTAACTGAATTTGACATTAAGTATGTAGCTAAGAAGGCGATTAAAGGATGAGTATTTTCAGAGTACTTGGTACAACAACCCATTGAGGAAGGAGAATATGAGCTTTCCTAATTCCCAGACAAGGGTTAAGAGCAATTAAGCCGAAGGGATGGAGAGTGTACTTTAATGGAGTTGTAAATAAGAAAGGGGTAGGTATAGGGATGTTCATGATCTCACTTGAAGGAGAACTATTTCTTATAGCTTAGAAGGTCGATTACAAGGTGACTAATAATACAGCTAAATATGAAGCATGTGCACTAGGGCTCAAACTTTTGAAGTAAATAAGAGTTAAGACAATAAAGGTGTTCAAAGACTCATTACAAGTAATTTCACAAGTAACAAAAGAGTGGGAATTGAAAGAAGAATATTTAGGCCCATACATGGAGCATATAAAGAGGTTAGTGTAAAGTTTTTCGAAGGTCATATTTCATCATCTACCAAGAGAAGAAAATACAATGATCGATGTCTTGGCAACCTTATTTTCTGTTTGGGAAAGGCCTAGGGTGATGCCTATGAAGCCACTTATCACACTATGGTCTGAGACACCATGTTACATGGGTGCAAGTGTGATGCAAGTGACAACAAAAAATTGCTCCTGGTATTTTGATATGCAAAGGTACTTAAAATACAATGAATACCTAAAAAGAGCTGTGAAAAAGAATAAGGATGTGATCCAAAGGTTGTCTTTGTAGTTTATAGTGTGCGATGGGGTAATGTATAAGAGAATGCCTGACAGGGTTCATTTACATTGTTTGGTTAAGGAAATGGCCCATAAGGTCCCCATATGAATGGATAAGTGTTGAAGAGGAAGATTTTGAGACTTGAATACTACTAGAACACTATGGAACATGACTACATTCAGAAAGTTCAAAATTGTTACGAATGTTAGATACATGGAAGTCTTAGTCACATATTACAAATTGAATTATAGAATTTGACCTCACCTTAGTCATTTGTAGCATGGAGCATCAATATAATTATAGAAATCAAACTAGCTTCTACTAGAGGGCACAAATACATTGTAGTGACAGTGGACTACTTTTCAAAATGGGTAAAGGTGGATGCTTTTGGTAAAGTAGATGGCATGATTTATGGATAAAAACCTTATCTACAAATATAGTGTGTCGCACCATATTGTTACAAATAATGGTGTACATTTTCAAGCATAGGTTAAGGACATGTTGAGAAAGTACAGGGTGGTCGACCATAATTTTTCACCTATATACCATAGGTTAATGAAGGGGTGGAAGCAATAAAAAAGAATGTTAAAAACATCATTGCCAAAATGGTTGAGACATACAAGGACTGGTATGAGAAATTACCTTTTGCCTTATGGGGTTATCAAACAACGACAAGGACATCAACCCGAATGACACCATACTCTTTGGTATATGGGATAGAGGCAATATTGCTAATTGAATTAAAAGTGAAGTCTTTATAGGTGTTGGTGGAGTCTAACATCCTTAAGTACCAATGGGTAAGAAATAGATTTGAACAGGTGGCATTATTGGATGAAAGGAGATTAAAGGCCCTGTAACATATTTAGTTGTATCAAGCTAGGATGGCCAATTTGTTCAGTAATAAAATTAAGCCAAGAATGATAAAGGTTGGTGATCTGGTGCTGAAGGCAATCCGACCGCAGACTTAGGAACTTATGCTAAATTAGGAAGGCTCCTACATGGTTAAGCAAATTTACTTAGGTGCAATGGTGAAATTAAAAGATATAAGTGGAATGAATTTACCAAGTCGATAATTCTAGATTGGCTAAAGAAGAATTTTGTGTGAGGTATGAGAAAAGTGAAAATAGCTTGCTAAGTACAAAAATCCAAAAGGGTGGCTTAGGCAAAAAGTATTGAGCAATATAATTAGATGATCTAATGTGCCAATGTTAAAGTAGAAATCATGTATTTGGTTAATTTGCAATATGCAAAATGCAAGTGATTTGTGCCATGCTTAATATTAGATGGAGTACATATTAAGTAAATTTAGTCATGCATGCCTTTGAATTAGAATTAAATATATGACAATTTTTTCTTTTGAAAGATCATTATTTACAATTTGTTAATGTGATGTCAGTAATTCTAAAGATCATGCAACCTTTCCATATAGTTTACATCGTTGTCATGTCAAAAGTCTATATCTGTATAGAAGTCGTAAATATGATGACTGGTCCAAATGGTCTCAACCCTATCTAGGAAGCACTAGGTTAGAAGGCCTTCATCGAATGAAGGGAGGAACTGTACCTTAAAGTAGGGAGCACTAAACTGATGGCATATGCGAGCAAGGTCATGAAATGTGCCTAAGCCAAAGCTAGAAGGATGACATAATCCCCATAAGTCCTCAAGGGAACACATGACAAGTTCCACCACAGGCAGCTGAAATGGATGTCAGTGACAGTGATGTGGGACATCCACTTAGCCCATTCGACTCTAGTAGTGGCTAGCATGGTCAAACGATGGTTTGAATGATGTTATGGGTAATAGAGTCTCGCATCTATGGTTGGATAGCTAATAGTCCCATCCTCTCTTGCAACCATATTTGAAAAGAAAAAGAAAAAGAAAAATAATGAGAAAATGAGAATAAGATGATTGTTAGGTTAAAAATTTGAAAAGGTAACCTAGGCAAAATTGAGCAGTCTGCTGGATTGAAAACCCATAAGGGCGGTCTAGGCAAAAGTTATGGCAATAAGTAAAGAAAAGAGAAGAATAAAAAGGGAAAACCAAAGAGAAAAGGAAAAAATATAAAGAAAGAGAAAAAAGGAGGGAAAATGGTTGTAAGAAGAATTCTTACCTGTAGCAATAATGGGCTCCTAGTAAAAGAGTCATTGACACTTAAAGCCATTCCATATAGTCCCACAATGGTCTCACCTAAAATCGTCGAAATAGGCTCCCTAATTCGGCTCTCTCCAAGAGTGGCAAAATCTATAAATCGATCTCACTATTATCCCTCCTCAGTAGATACTTGTCTATCATAATAACTACTACAATGCGAGTCTAAGCTACTATAGCATGGCTCTTAGAGGGTAAGAAAGTGATGAAAATGGTCATGAGAATCTTCTCCTCACCTAATGTATAGTTGGGTACCTCCTCATAACATAAGTCGAACAACTCCACCATCTTTCAAACACATGGGTAATCTAAGTCAGTGCAATCTAATCAGCGGCTATGATGTGACAATCAAGAATAACTAAATTCCTCTAGCAAAGGATATATTTCTATATTGCATAAGTATAAGGTATGGATAGTGGAGCCTAACAAGTCGCAAACTACCTATAAAAAAATAAAAGTCGAGACGAATATCAAAAATGTAATTGAGAGCGGGAAGACCAGCCGACGATAAACTAGACTAAGCTTTGGATGGGAGAGACCTTAGAAAGGTTCTCACCATATTTGGGGAGTTAAAGGAAGCAAATGAAGAAAGAGGGTTCAAAATGTGCTTTTATAATAAGAGGACAGACCCATGGTTTGTATACCCCTCAAGCTAGGTTGTACAACCCTCCATCGGGGTTGTACAACTTTTCCCTTCCATGAAAACATATTGAATGACTTTCCTTCTAGTTTTTAGGTTAGTAAAGGCTTTGGTACCTATTTTGTAAAGCATATATGTAAAGGAAATAATAACGCAAGCTTAAGATACACAATTAGGGAATGAGAAACATATTTATGTGTTGAAAAATAAAATATCAAAGTTCAATAGAAAATGGAGGAGACGTCACCTTGGTCTATCCTAGCATATCCTAAGTAAATATCCAAAAGAAGGCTTCCAAATCAGCCAATAAGCTGTATAACTATGCGAATATATATCTAATGCACCATATTAAAAAGAAGAAAAAGAAAAAGGAAAAAAAACCTAAACAACTAATGAGAAGGGGGTTCTCGAGAGCTCAATTGCCTTCAATCCTAGATAAGGTTACCTCAGAATCCTCAACCTTGCCATCTATATCCACATATGTGTGCTCTCTAGTTGTCTAGGCTAAGCGCTTCATTTCCATCTCTACCTATGCAATATATTGATCCCTCTCTCTAGTCTCTTAATTCTGATGTTGGATCGTCTCTTATAAGAAACATAAGTGTTAGGGTGTTTAGGACACAAAGCACAAAAGACACAAAACATCAGCATGCATGTACGCATTATTTTATCTATGTTTCACGAACTGCATAGAACGTGCCTGCTACATCACAACCCTTTTTAGTGTTGTGATTAGGTTGACCATGGCCTCTGCCTAGATGCGAAGAATCTGTAAAAAGGGGAAAAGGAAAATGTTCTCAAAGATACAATTTATAATATAATAAAGACACAATAAATACAAAAGGAATAAGGAAATTACATGAGTGATCTCATCTAGCTCAAAAGCACAGACAGACCAGATGATCTATAATGACATAATCAACCTGGTCAATGAAACCATGCAGGACTCCATTAGGTTGTTCGACATAGAAGCAAATATACCGACTACCATAGGCTCTACACCTCCTAAAATAGATCCATAGGCACATTTGTAATCTCGAGCAGTAGTAGAACCATATGCATAAGTAGGAACAGTAGGCCTTCAGGTCACTTGAGCAATGGTGCCTCGACTCATATGCTATAGGGCAGTCCCCTCTTTGAGAGTATAATAGGGAATGTTCGGATACCAGCATCAGACAAAGGGAGATTCCCTATGAGTGCACCTATCATCCAAGACCTGTAGGGGACCCTTATAGAAGATAACTACTCTTCTGGTATATACCATAATGCTACTGTGAAGTCCACAACCACTAGATTCCTCGCCTAAAATAAGCTAGTAGGTGGACGTTATGGGACGGGTCATCTGTCAAGACCTTCGCACCAATAAAAGATACACTTTTCTAAGTAACACTCCTTAATGGAGGGCCTCACCATCAAGTACTGACTATAGGAGATGACCTCGGCCTCTGACACCACTAATGCCCATGTTGCCATAGTACCTCTTCAGTCGAGGTGCAGTTATAATAAAAATGCAAACCCAATTCAAGTACAATACTATAAAATATAAGGGATAATTATGAGTAATGTAATTATATCGATGTACTCTAGTGTGATGAAGTTCAGGTAAGCACACTTGGTAGCTATAAGAGAATCCCGATAACTCACTACACTCTACTGTGCAAAAGCAAGGATAGTTTCCCTCCGTGTTGTCCTCAGGATCTAACCCTTAGAGTAGGCCTAGCTCAACGACCCATACTTATTAATAAGCAATGATGTGAACCTCAAAATGATGAAACAAGGCTAAAGAACAAAGAATAAGGGAGATAAGTAATACTCATGATGAGGACTTTCTAGGCACTACACATATAGACCTAACCTCAGGAGCATCAATTGAGATAATGGTAAAGGCACGCTAACACTACAGATCCCCAATCAAAGCAGTACAACAAGCTCAAGTCCTCCAGTGTGAGCACTAAGCATAACTTTGTTATCCTAGAGGCATTCGAGAATAAAACCCTAATAGAGTGTATCATAAGTAGTAACGCGCATGCTGACCGACTATCTCATTAGGACTATCATTAATAATAAATGGTTATGCCAATCTGAATGTTGGACCTCATCACAGTCTTACTCCCCTTCAACAAGGGAACATAGCCAAAAACCCTCCACTGATAATCTTTTTAGAGAACTGGATAATGTATGCCCAAGTCAGTAGGTAAAGGAATTCCTTCGAATCTCGACTCGATCAACAAGGCAAAGTCTTTGGGGGTGATGGTAATCTTCTAATTAAATAGTAATCTTGCCAATTAAGGGCAGCTGAAAACTGTGGGTCGTGTCCATCCACTGCTCCACTAGTGCATGCACCATCGATAAATCAATCCTTAATGTCTCGTCAGGAAGTAACCTTAAGAAGGTCTAAATCCCATTCCCCTTTAAGCATGACACGACTCGGACATGCAATTTATGACTCCACACTCTAACTGGACAGTTGGAGCCACCCCTTTTCTAGAAAGAGATGATCCTCTAAGAAGAAGAAAGAGGCAGTAAATATATGTGCATGTGTTGTTATAAAGACAGTGGATCCTAATCTCTAAGGTAAAAAAAATTAGCGATAAAACATCATAAGATGGATAGATTCATAAAAATGATGAATTACTCATTCAAGTATGTGTTTTAATTGCATAGGAAACTTTCTATGAGTCTTAATTGCATAAGAATCTTTCTATGAGTTAATTTCAATTATTTTCTTAAACATGCCATAGGATAAAGCCTAAGGCACTCAAATGCAAAATAAATTTCACTAAAAATAAAAAGTGAATGCCCTAGAAACTATATCTGAATATTTTAAATCAAACCTAAGTTTCGCAGGCAAGAAGTAAGTTCAGAGACAATACCTAAAGCTTACGGTGACAAAGTGCACACGAAATAAAAAAATAAAATTGACGAGAAGAGAAAGGATACCTACTACTCCCTAGGCAACTCCTGTAAGATGACGTTATAATTTATAGATCATCTGTATATTGTCAGTTGGAGTATAGCCATGTAGAATCATCTTTGCAGTTGCGTTGTTCAGTAGACTCACCTGCTTGAATTCCCACTGGGATTGCAACTGCTCTAAGGCATCTAGAGTTGGGAGGTCCTCGTCAGGAAACTCCTCATGAATGTCAAGCATCTCTTCATCATGAAACTCGACCATGGTAATCCTCAGGAGAAGATGAGGTAGCTTAGGAGCTTAGTCTAAATGGTAGAAAGAGGAAGTCTAAAGAGAGAAAGGGAGGAGGAATAACGCGAATGAGACAAGTCACCCTCGGAGGGGCTTACATAGTGGCCCTAAGCTGTATAGCCCTCACAAGGCTTTACAGCCCTCTAAGGCTTTATATCCTTAGGATGGTTGTTCAACCATGTTGGGCTAAGTTAACCCTTTATAAGCTTGGCATATCTAACTTTTCCTCCTTGTCCTGGCTAGCCCAATTACACTTGAAATTACCAAAATGCCCCTGACTCCTAAGAAGCCCAATTATACCTAAAATTACCAAAATAGCCCTGACACATCAAAAAGCCCAATTACATCAAAAATTATCAAAATGCCCCTAACTTCTCGAAGAGCTCCAGACCACCAAGAATTATTAGAACACCCATAACATTCTAAGTGGTTTTAAACACCCAAATTGCTAAAATACTTTTAACTTCTCAAAGAACTCTAGAGCAACCAATTTACCAAAATACCTTTATTCCATTTAAAACACCTATAATGTCCTATGTTTCCTTATTCAAGTTAGGCCACCAAACTACCCATCAATAATAAAATTGCCTTCTCCAAAATCCTAAAAGTATCTTAAAGAAAATTGTTATTCCCCTAAAATAGGCAAAACCCAAGGAAGCGTTCCCACAACATCTAGGCCCTAGGCCCATTACCTTCAGCTATAGACAAACTCCAAGACAACCAAAAGAGTTACAAGAATATAGATTCAGTTTTACTAATGCTAGAAGGGCTCAAATGATGTAAAGAGCACCCAAGGGCATCCCTGAGCAAAAATTATCAGACAGAAAGATCGAAGCACCTATGAAGAGAAACTTAATCTTAATACTTGCTAGAGAGTTGCCAAGAAGTTCAATAAGTACTTGAGAGTTGTTGAAACATGACAAACTCCAGTACTTGCTAAAGGGTTATTGGGAAAAGAGAAAATTAAACTTAGTACTTGCTAGAGAGCTGCCAAGAAGTTTAATACCTGTTTGAAAGCTACTAAAAGGTAACCAACTCTAGTACTTATTAGAGTGCTGGTGGGGAGAGAGAAAATTAACCTTGGTACTTACGAGAGAGCTACCAAGAAGTTCAGTACTTACTTGAAAGCTTTCGAAGAATAACCAACTTTAGCACTTGTTAGAGGGTACTAGAGGGAAAAATTTAACCTTAGTACTTGTTAGAGGGTTGCTAAGAAGCTTAGTATCTACCTGAGAAGCTGCTAAGAAATTATCTTTATTTATCCTTTATATGGTGTTTAACTAATGCTTTGTTGTGTCTTCTCCAACTGGCATTTCTCGAATGTTATTTTCTAAGCCTTACAAAGTAGGGGGTAAACTATAAACATCAAATTTCAGACTTCAAGATACATAGCCCAATGATGAAATCATTGAATCAAATCCTTGAAATTGAAAGGGAATTGCCTAAATAAAAGGAAGGAAGGCCATAAAGAACCTTGGAAAAGCACAAAACTAAGCCAAAGATCAAACCCGAAGAGAAGGTCTAAGACAAGCCTAAGGTTGTTTGTTAGGTCTAATAGGTTATACAAACTATCAAATAAGGTAATGCGACCCATGAGGCAAGGCCGTATAACCCATCAAGTAGGATTGTATAGCTTTGCCTAATGCTATACAACCCTTACTAAAACCCTATACTACAGAACTTTTTGAAGCTGGTCCTCCTTTTTAACATTAAGGTTGTATAGCCCTAACAGAGGATGTACAACCCATTATTAACTATATAACCCACATGCAAACCCTAATTCCATTACAACACTCTCCTTTTTTGTGATTGGATGCATCCATGGTGCAACTAGAACTATTTTGGCACTGTGTACCCATCCAACACTTATAAATACCCTTCATTTTAAAGAGGAAGAAAAGGCTTCAAAACCTTAACTAAACTCTACCAAATCAATTCTCAAGCACTCCTAGACACAAAAAACTCAAACCCTAACCTCACCCAAATTTTCTCTACAGTAGAACTAGGCCTTTATCTTTGCATATATGCTTTAAGAATTTTTTAGAGGATATTAAACTTGTTACATGCTTTTAAGGGCAAAGACATCACAAAGACACATCTAAGATTTTTTCTCCCTCTATTATTCTTTCCTTTTCTTTCTTATTTTCTATTTTTGAAACCCAAAAAATAAGGATTATACAACATTATTGGTAGGTTGTATAGCTCTATTATAGAGTTGTACAACCTTTATTAATGGCTATATATCCTAGGTTCCATATAACACAATGGAAAACCTACTTCTTTTTTCTTTTAGTTTTCTTAATTTTGAGGGTATCTTTTACAATTTTTGGTGACTTTAGTGATAAAATATAATGCGGTCTAATGACTTAGGACCTCTATTCACCTTAAAAATGGAGCTTTATTAGTTTTCTCAATGACTTTCTTTTTCTTTTTATTCTTAAAATGTTTTTGTATTTTTTTATTCCTTTGATATTAAAGTTATGTTTTTAGTTCTATTTGACACTTTAAGGTAGTGAGCAAGTGAGGAACTTAAGTTTCCTTTTAACTTTGATGGTCTTATCTTTGCAGGGTTTCATATTAGTCATATGAGTAATATTTTTAATTCTATGATTTCATAGTTTAATATCAACATTATAACTTATATAATGTTAGGTTTTGTCCTAAATGTTCCAGCTCTTTATGAGCAAGATGAGGGAAGGCTTAATGATCCTAAGACTTCATCAGAGCGATTTTGGTATGCCTAACCTATTCCCTAAGCCGTACTTAATTTTTAAACTTGATCTCTGATGGGGTGAAGATTAAATGGGCCCTCTAATTGACTTAAGATAGGTTTAGATTTTGCCTTCCTCAAATTCTTGTCCTAACCAAAGTCAGGTAGTTACTTCACATTCCCTAAGGGTAATACCAACATATTATCCTGTTTTAAGTCCTATAATGATTACCATTTTGGACTAAAGTTTTTAAAATTATGTAAGGCCCAAGAGGACCCCCCCTCCCCCGTTGGTCCAAGCACGTGCAATGATTAGGAGTTATTACCAAATCATGACCTTTATCCTCTTGATCCCCTAATGCTCGATAAAAGATAGGAATCACAAGTAAGATTTCACTTGTTCAAACGCGGTCATAAAAACTTTTAAGGTGCTCACATGCACATATGGTTGCCGACAATAGTCCCACTAAGGTGGTCGATCAATATGCATATTGCAATTTGTTATGCTTTATTAAGGTCTATGTTTTTGGGTGCTTCTAGGGTGGTTGAGCTTTGCCTAGTGCCTGTGCTAAAGAATTTGGGCTTGTTACGTTACGTTGATTGGGCTCCACAATTTTAACATACCTTTACCATTACCTTGATCAGTACACTTGAGGCAAGGGATATATGAGTGGTGTTTGGAGGGTACTCATCCTAAGTATCCCCAAACTCTCTTATGCTTTAGCCTAATTTTCATTATTTTGAATATTTACACCATTTCAATTGACATGCATGGGGTGTTAAGTTAGGTTTGCTAAAAGAGATAACCCTGTAGATTACGTTGAGGGTGGCTATCCTTGGTTTGCGTGATGAAAGAATGGTTACCTATAGGGAGTTCTCCATTGTTGCCAGACATCCTCACTTGAACATGATTACTCTAGACTAGGTATTTTTCTCTACACAAATAAAATTAAGTGAGTTACAATTATTTTGTTGGTCATTTAGTCTTGCACTTATAATATTTTATGATTTCTTTACAACTACGCATCGACTAGAGAGGTCCTATGGCGACGTGGACGCTAGAGATAGCAGAGGCTAAGATCAACTCCTATGGGTATTGTTTGGTGGTGGGACCTTCATCCATGAGTAGTACCTAGGGAAATGCATCTTTCACTAGTGTGAAGGCCTAGACAAGTGATCTGCCTTATAACATCCACACACAAGCTTATTTTGGGCAAGGGATCTTAGGGGTATGGATCTTGCTACAACATTGTGAAATATGCCAAGGGAGCAACTCTCTTCTGCTGGTTTCCCTTATAGGCCCTAGATGATTGGCTTACTTATGGGGAGCCTCCCTTTGTCCAAGGTAGTTCTCTGCATGTTTTTCCATCATGCACCTGATGAAAGGATCATCCTATAACACACAGGTAGAGGTACCATTGTCCAGGTGAATTGAAAGTCTACTGCTCTTGGTTTTGCATCTGACTCTACTATCATTTAGGGTCACAATTAGGCATGTGAATCTTCATCAAGTGGTGTAGAGTTCATGGTAATGGGTGATTTGACCTCTATGCTATATAGCATAGTAGAGTCTTACATGACTTTACTAACTAGATCCATGATATCATTATAGATCACTCAATATGTTTGTACATTCAAACCAATTGAGACTACCCATGTAAGTACTTTTTCTTTAGTTTTCTTGTACTTTGATCATGATGCAAGGCATGTTGTTGTGAATGCTTCCTTTTCACTATTATAGATCGCTCATTTATAGGTTAAGGCTATGGTCTACCTAATTACTACCCTGAAGAGGGATGTGACATAGTAGACATGTTCCATGCAGGTTAGTAAAAGCAAATAAGATAATGCACGTATGCATGTCCGTGATTTATGCTTTGTGTCCTGTACATCCTAGCCCTTATGTTTTTTTATAAGAGATGATCCAATACTTGAACTGCGAGGTTAGGGAGAAGGATCAATCTTAGGCAAAGGCGAAGGTAGATAATGAGGATTTGGCTCAAACGGTTACGGAGCATGAAAACATAGCAATAGATGATGAAGTTAAGGATTCTAAGGCGAAACCTTTGAGGAGCATAAGTAGCTAATGTTGTCCCTTAGTGCCATAGAAGGGGGGATTGAATAGGGCAATGACAAGTAAAACTCAACGGTAGATATATGCATAAATTAAGAGAAATAGACACAAATAATTTATAAAGGTTTTACACAATCCTGCCTACATCCTCTCTTCTAATGTTCAACTGGAGACTTTCACTATCAAGATAGACTTCTGGTGCTATCAATCACCTTTACACAAGTAGTTTTTAGGCACTACTAAGTAGTTATAAGTAGACTTTCTGGGTGCTACTAAAACCATTTCCTAAAGTAGTTTATAGGCATTACCTTAAACCTTTCACAAAAAGAATACTTTAGATCTTAAAATATCTTTTTAAACTAATAACCTTTCTCTAAAGAATTTATAAATTAAATATGAGAAAGAATGTTCTCACTCAAGTAATAAACAATAATGATCACACTCACAAATTATGCTTGACTTGGTAGGGATTTTTAAGAGATGTCTTTAGTTTGTTTTTCAACTTTGTTTTGAAGATGTCGCAAGCATGATTTGACAATTGATCTTCCCTTAAAGCTAGATCACAATTCTTTAACCTTCTTTTTTTAAAAGATTGTTTTCACAATAGAATAACTCGCTCTTTACCAATTTTCATTTTTTATCTACTTAATTTTATTGTGGGAGAGTATTTTTATAGGTAGAGACACGAAAATAATAGTTAGAAAGAATGGTGTCACTTTATGTTAAAAATTGGTCATTCAATACTTGTTGCACTGTCTCCATGCCCATGGTTGGGTGAAAATACAACTTCAATGGCTATTGATTTTATTGAAATTTGTTCAAACTAGCTGTTAAAGAGAGATCTATCTAAACACTTCTTTTGACTTTCCTAATTTGTTGGCCACCAACTCCTTTAACTATTTTTGGAGCTTCTCAGCGCCTATTGGAATTCAAGTTCAACATTTATTGGGATATGGACAATGCATGTTGAAACATCTATGAAAGGTTGTGAGATTGATGATCTATTTATCAAGATTTTGTGCAGTGTTTCAACGACTATTGGCTTTGGTTCAATGTCCATTGAAAAGTGTCCCAATACTTGTAGAACATTTGATCATCTCCTGTTGGAGAGTCTAGAAAATTTAGCTTTTCCTGTATGCTTTTCCAACGCCCATTAGTATATGCCCAATGCCCATATTGAGACTTCGAATTTTATGGTCACTTTGAGTCATTTGATCTAATCCCTATTGCAAAAATGCAATGCCTATTAAAGTATTGATCACTAATGCCCGTTACAAAAATGTAACACCCATTGAGAAGGTTTGCTTGCAAAGCTCAAGAGCTTTCAACTTCCAACACCTATTGTGCAATGTATAAGTTTATGGTAATTCTTATTGCAAAAATGCAACGCCTGTTAAAGTATTGATCACCAATGCCCACTGTAAAAATTCAACGCCTATTGAAAAGGTTTTCTTATAAAGCTTAAGTGCTTTCAGCTTCCAACACCTATTATGCAATGAATGAGTTGATGGTTAAGGGGTCCAGAATACCTAACTTATTTTTGGGTATCACTTTAGCACCTGTTGTGTATCTTCAATGCTCATTGATGAAGTCACGATTCATGTTGAAATTTCACAACACACGTTGGTTTTGAACACTTAGAGTTTTTCTAAAAACACTTCATTTCAAGACCTTTGATCAACAAATTGATGTTCTTGCAAGATCTTTGACATAAACTCAACCGAAAGTGAGTTTTTAGATGTGTTTGTAATCATCAAAACAAGTTTGATTTGCAAAAACTCCCAAGCAATATCCAATAATCTCCCTCTTTTTAATGATGAGAAACAATCTATAAAAAGTGAAATAATCCTTGTAAGAAATGTATGTAACTAATTAGAAGCTCCCCCTTAGTTTCATTGATTATGCAGTATGAAAACAAAGTTAAACATGACAAGTTTTTGTAAGATAAAATCATACAAGCTAAGTTATAATATGCATTTAACTTGGCATCGTTAGCTTATGCTAGGTCATTGTATCCTATTTTCACTCCCCCTTACACTTATAATCACTTTGAATTTCATACTTGGTTATTTCTCCCCCTTTTGTCATTATAAAAAAATAATAAAAAACATAACTCAAGTCAGAATAAATAATTGCCGAGAAAAGATACTTGGTTATTTATATTCATATAAGCCATGTTGTCCTATACATCAATAATTTGAAAAGTAAAAGATAAGATAAATGAAATAATTAGAAAATATGAATATGAAAATGAATAAAGGTGAAGGCCCTAAAGAATTATTCTAAGGGTTGTCCTTAGGCTCAATTGTTGTTTCTGATTTTGCTAGGGCAGTTGGTGTTACAGGTTGCAAGTTTAGTTCTTCAACTATCTAGTCAAGAGTTTGGTTGACATCCCTCATATCTCTTTGAAGTCTTTGAACCTTTTGATGAAGGGAGATGGTGAAGGATTCAACCTTTTGAATAGAATTCACAATTGAGGTAAGTTGGGCAAGGGCCTTCTTCTCAAATTTTATGACAGCAGTAGTAGGAGTAGTAGCAGAGAGTACCTATCTCTTCCTTAGCATTAATGCCTGCTCGGATGGCTTCCTTAACTTCATCTTCATCTAAGTCTAGTCCAGAGGCTTCACCTTCCTCTAGAGTTCTCTTTATCAGACCTGAATTGAGCCTTTGAAGAATCCTCATACTCAGCAACATATTTTTGCTATTGGACTCATTGTGTAGAAGTTTCTACAACACAATGTTCCTTGCTTCAATTTCCACTTCAGGGCGTGGCCTTTACAAACTTAGCAATTCAAGTGATGTAATGGCCTATTACAAACTCATTTTCCTTGTTCACTTGGCTATCAATCCTTTACACTAAGAATAATAGAGTGTTTATATTTTGTTTGTTCTTCATGCACTAAAGATAAATGAGATCAGTGATGGTGCAATTACCATTTGATTAGGCTCTACTATTGATGTTGCACATTATAAACTGATGTACGATCCTTAAGGCTTAGCTTTTAATCTTTGACACCTTGCTATTATTATTCTTGTAGTTGTTTTTTTTTTATATATGTGATGGATTTCCAAAATTGGTTCACATCTACTTTGAAAGTAAGGGATGCTCTATTATTCCAGTAATAGAAGCATCAAAGCATTTAGCCAACACACTTGGCCTTATAGTGTACTTCTTCCTAAAGAATCTGAAGTTGATGGTCCCCTTTTGTGCATATGCATTATAATCTCCTCTTAGAACCTCTAAAGTTGTCAGAAACCCAATTGTCAGATTTAAATAGGAGGGCTCCTTGATGTGACAGAAGAGTTCTCACCCTATCCCTATCATTAGTCCATCTAGTTGCTCTAGCAATCCAAACCTTCAAATGTCTGACCATTCAAAGAATTTGCCTCCTCTTAGTTATTTCTTAAGAAGCTTTAGAGCCAATTCTTTTTCCTTATTCGTCTTGATATGGAATTTTTGGACAATGAGTGAAGGTTGCTTTATTTTTATTTCTTTTCCTTTTTCTTTTGATTTTGGAACTACCTTGGCCTAATTTAAGGTTCACTAGACCTTTTCTTTTGTTAAGCAATAATGAAGGCTATGTTTTTTTCAGTTTCTAAACTCAGGTAGAAGGGTTAAGGGTTTCCTAGTAGGTTGTTTATACCTCTTGGTCGATTCACTTTTAGGTTCCATTAGGTTAGGTGTTTGATAAATGATGCAAGTGACAATCATAAAAAACATAAAAAGCAAGGAGATATTGAGAGAGAGAAATAATAAAAGCACAAAGAAAGCTAAAGTAAAATAACATAGGGCTTTATGGGATATTTATAGTAGTTTGAGAAGGTTTTTATTTCTTTAAAAAATATGAATGTTTAGAGTGTTCAATGGCTGTTGTAAATGAAACAATGGTTGTTGGTCATGACCATTAGCTGAAACAAGCATGTGTTCTTCATTCAATGATGGTTGTTCTTCATAACACTCATTGAATGAAGAACAACGATTGTTGAAAGTGTACAACGATCATGGGGGTATACGAAAACATAGGTTGCAAATTACAAACAACACAACAATCATTGGAAAATTTATAATGGCCAGTGGCCATATTTTCCAAGGCTAAGACATGCTCAAAAATATTTTTTCAAAAGAGCAAACATTTTCAAAACTAAGTTTATGTAACTTATTAATCAAGCTCAATGATATGGTCATGAATTCAATTAATAAAGGACATTTAATCAAGACAATATATAATCAAAATCTTTAACTTATAAAATCTAAAGATTTTAATTGACATCAATTCACATAACACTTCATCAATTAATCAGTAAAGATTATGCATTAATTTATAAGGGTGAAAGAGAAGAACTTGTTAATGTTAACTCAACATACCTCCATCAATCATTCCCATTTCTATTTTTATGAATTGCATCTTTTCATCATAAAGAGGTCTAGTAAAATATCTACCAATTAATGGTTAGTATCAACAAATTCTAATACAATATCACCATTATTAACATGATCCCTTAGAAAGTGATGCCTTATATCTATATACTTACTCCTAGAATGTTGAATGGGATTTATAGATAAGTTGATGGCATTAGTGTTATCACATTTGATGGCCACTTATTTTACAATAATCTTGCAGTCAAGAAGTTGTTGCTTCATCGACAGGATTTGAGCATGCCTGCTACCACATACTCAGCTTTAGCTATAAACTAAGCCACTGAATTTTGGTTTTTGCTACTATAGGACACTAAACATTTACCTAGTAATCGACATGTTCTTGAAGTACTTTTTCTATCTAAGGTACACCTAATAAAATCATCATAAAAAATGCATTTAATTCAAATAAGGAACTCTTAGGATACCAAAGTTCTAAGTTGAGAGTACCATTAAGATATTTAAGTATGTATTTTACAACATGCAAGTGAGACTCTTTGGGATTAGATTGATATCTTGTAGATAAACATATTCTAAACATGATATCAGGCTTAGATGTAATACGATAGAGAAGACAACCAATCATACCTCTATACAACTTTTTATCCATAGCCTTACCATGTTCATTTGAGTTTAGTTTGATGTTGGTGCTCATTGGAGTTTTACAAGGTTTGTTGTTCTCTATGCCAAATCTTTTGATTAGTTATTTGGTGTATTTGGCTTGGTTGATAAAGATTTCCTTTTTTTTCTTGTTTGATTTGTAATTCAAGAAAGAACTTAAGTTCTCCCATTATACTCATCTCAAATTCACTTTTGATTACTTTAGAGAAATCTTCATACAAGTAAACATTTGTGGCACCAAAAATAATATCATCTACATATATTTGCATAAGCAATATGTCTTCATTCCTTTCTTTAAAGAATAGTGTTGTGTCTACTAATCCTTTGGAAAATCCTTTTTTTTTTTTTTACAAAAAAGTTGCCCAACATTTCATACCAAGCTCTTAGAGCTTGCTTGAAGGCATATAGGGCTTTGGTGAGTTTGAACACATGGTTAGGAAAGCAATGACTTTCAAAACTAGGGGGTTGTTCAACATATACTTCTTCATCAATGTGCCATTTAGGAAAGCCTTGTTGACATCTATTTGATATAATTTAAAATTCATATGAGAAGTAAATGCAAATGAAATCTAAATGGCCTCTAACCTAGTAACAGGGGAAAAGGTTTTATAAAAGTCTATTTCCTCTTCTTGGTTATAGCCTTTGGCTACTAATTGAGCCATTTTTCTAACTATGTTTCCATGCTTATCAAGCTTATTCCTAAAGACCTATTTGGTTCCAATAACGGAATGTCTTTGAGGTCTAGGAACCAAGGTCCATACTTTGTTTCTTTCAAACTGATTGAGTTCATCTTGCATAGCAAGAACTCAATGCTCATCTTTTATGGCCTCATCTATGGTCTTAGGCTCAATAAGGGAAATAAAAGCAAGATTGTTATAAGCCTTTTTAAATGATGATCTAGTTGTTACCCGATTTGATGGATCACCTATGATGAGATCTCTTGGATGATCTTTCTTGAAGACCCAGTCCTCTTCTAGTTGAGGTTGTCTTTTATTTGGAGTATGAAGAGATTGATATAAATTTTCCTCACCCCGCACTTCTTGTGGCTTGTCCACATTTTTCTCTTCTTTTTCAATATTCAGCTTACTCATGGGACCTATAAGATAATTAACAACTTATTCTTTTTTTGATGAAGTGGGATCATATTCATAAAAAAGAACATGCATAAACTCCTCAATAACATGAGTTCTCTTGTTGAAGGCATTATATCATTTTCTAGAGTATCTAAGAAAAATCCTTCATTGGATTTAGAGTCAAATTTGTTAAGGTTTCCTTTAGTGTTTAGAATAAAAAACTTGCAACCAAAGACTCTAAAATATGCAATCTTGGGTTTCCTATTGTTCCATAAGTCATAGGGTGTTTTCCTTAACAAGGGCTTGACTAATACTCTATTTAACACATAATATGAAGTATTTATAGCTTCAGCCTAATAAGTATTTAAGAAGATTATATTCATTCAACATTAACTTAGCCATTTCTTAAAGAGTTTTATTCTTCCTTTCTACTGCACCATTCTGTTGTGGTGTTCTAAGAGTGAAAAATTTATGTGAGATACCATACTCAACAAAAAAGCTATGGAATTTAGCATTTTCAAACTCTCCTCCATGGTCACTTCTAAGAGAAGAGATCTTCAAATCCTTTTGATTTTAAATTCTCCTAGCAAAGGTCTTAAAGGCACAAAAACATGAATCCTTGTGAGGAAGGAACAACACCCAAGTATACCTAGAGTAATCATCTATAACGACGAATGCATAATGCATGCCTCCCAAGCTAGATACTCTAGTGCATCTAAAAAGTCCATGCGAAGTAATTGTCTGTATGAACTTACTATGTTCTTAGCTCTGAACAAAGATTTTGCTTGTTTTCCTTTTGGACATGCTTCACAAACTCCTTCCTTTACAAACTTGATTTTCGGCAGTCCATCAATCAAGTTTTTCTTTTTTAGCTTATTGAGGAGTTCCATGCTTGCTTGTCCTAGCCTTTTATCTAGGTTTTGCCTTCATCCATTATAGATACTAGATACTTAGCACCATTATTAATAAGAGAATTTAAATCAATCACATAAATGTTATGAATTCTCCAATAAATGAACAAGATTTTGTTGTCACTCATTCTTGACATATAACAAGTTTATGGTTCAAACATAACTCTGAGGCCTTTGTCACAGAGTTGACTTACACTCAAGAAATTACATTTAAGTCCATCAATAAGCAAAACTTTATCAAGAATGGGCGAATCGACATCCTTACCAATTTTACCTATGCTAATGATTTTGGCTTTTCCATTGTCTCCAAATGATACATTTCCAAGTCTTTCAAATTTCTCTAGTTGTGTGAAGAACTCCCTTTATCCTGTTATGTGCTTTGAACATCCACTGTCTAGATACCACTCTTGCTTTCCAACTTGGGATTTTAAACACATCTATAAAACAAAAAGGATCAAGCCCTAGGGACCTAAATTTTCTTAAGTCCTAGAGGGTTAGTTCTAGCCATCTACTTATTATGCCTTTTAGTAAGGCAATGATAGGCAATGTGGCCATAAACACCATAATAGAAGCACTCACCGTTAAAAATGAGCTAGTGTCCTATTTCTAGGTAAAGCATGCATATGGTGTTTGTGAGGTTTGTAACTCCTTTGAGGTAGTTGTCTGGGAGTATTTCTCATATGAAGTGCTCTCATGTAAGGTGTAAACCTATATGCATGAGTATGCCAATTTTGATGCCTTTAGAGACTTTGTCTTTTAAGCTTGTTAGAGGAATACATGTGGGCATAGTTGGCTCTAAAAGGAGCATGTCTCACTTATGTGTGAGTGGATTGAGACTTAGCCTTTGTGTCATTAGTCTTGGCATTTCTCTTTATGGAAGCTTTGGGCATTCTCATAGGTTTAGGCATGCTAATTTCCTTAGCCTTGATAAAAACTATCTTGAAAGTAGAAGGAACAGTAGAGGAAAAAACATTATATCCTAATCCATGTTTTATGGATGGGCTCTTTTGAACTTAAAAGAAGGAGTCTAACTTATCCTTCCCTTTGGTAAATTTACTGAGATTATCCCTAAGCTTAGAGTTCTTAGTAACTAAAGGCTCAAGCTCCTTAGCCAAAGTCTCTTGACTCTTAACACAATCCTTTAAGGATTTATTCTTTTTCTTAAGAGTGGAGGTGTTTGACGTGAAAGTCTCTAATTTCATGGTTAGCTTGGTGATAATAGAATATAGCTTATCTGTAGAATAAGAGTTAAGAGGATTTACCTCATTCTCACCATTCCTGTCAGTATTTTGTTGTAGGAGTGCTCACTTGAGGACTTATTTGATCTTTCCTTAACTGCCATAAGACATAAATTGGCTAGTTCTTTTTTGGTGTCCTCGTTATCAACTTTAGAGTCATTTGTATCATCCCAAATAGCTTTGTATACTTCCTCATCTTTGTTGGAAGTGTATTTCTTAGTAGGAACTTTGCTCTTCTTTATTTTGGGACAATTTGACTTTATGTGCACTTTCTCATTGCTTCCATAGCAAATGAGTTAACACTTACTACTTTTTTTCTTATATCTCCTTGCCTTTTTACTTTTTGAGAGAAATCTTTTTATTTTGTTTGTTATGAGGGCAAGGTGCTCATTTTCACTGTTATTTTCATCATCAATAGAAGAAGATCTTCATAAACAAGAAGAAGAGGGGGATTTAGAGTATACCTCTTTAGCTTTTAGAGCCAAGTCTTTCTTTCTTATTTTAGAGCATTAAAATGTCTTTTCAAGTGTGATGTCATGAGATAGAAGATTTCCTATGAGTTCATCCAGAGATAGGACTTCTAGTTTGTTAGCCTCCTCTATGGCTATCCTTTTAGCTTCCCACTTATCCTTAGGAAGAGTTCTTAAGATCTTAGCAACCATATCTTCATTAGATTAGGACTTACTAAGAGTTTTGAGAGTGCCCATGATATTAATGAACCTATTATACATCTTAGTTATGGTTTCACCAGGCTGGTATTCCAAAGTTTCATACATATAAGTATGCAATTATATCTTTGTCTTTTTAAGTTCATTGGTGCCTTCATGATCAGTCTGTAAAGTTTCCCATATTTCTTTTACTGATGTGCACATTTGTAGCTTTGCATACTGAGATTTATGGAAAGCATAAAAGAGAACATGCATGACTAGTTTATTTTTGAGGTTTACCTTCTTTTCTTCTATTGTCCATTCGCTCTAAGGCTTGGGAACATGAACATCTCCAACTAATTTAGTTAAAACTTCTCTTCCTTTTTTGATAATGTCTTATAGATCTATGGTTTCACTATCTAGAAAGATTTCCATATGATTCTTCCAATACCCATAGTCATCTCCTTTGAAGAATGGTGGCCTGTGGATTGATTGTGATTCCTCATGACTTACCATGATCTTTACTCTGACCTCTTAAGCCTTGATAGAGACATAGGTTATGATATCAATTATTATTCCTTACAGGCCTAGAAAGGGGGTTGAATAAGGCAATGACAAGTAAAATTCAATGACTGATATATGCAAAAATTAAAATAAATAAACATAATCAATTTATAAATGTTCGACACAATCTTGCCTATGTCCTCTCCTCTAATCTTCCACTAGAGACTTTCACTTTCAAGATAGACATTAGGTGCTATCAATGACCTTTACACTAGTAGCTTCCAAACACTACTAAGTCATTGCAAGGAGACTTTCGGGTGCTACTAAAACTGTTTCCCAAAGTAGTTTACAAGTACTACCTTAACCTTTCATAAAAAGAATACTTTAGATCTTTAGAGATCTTCTTAAACCAAAGACCTTTCTTTAAAGAACTTACAAATTAAAGATGAGAAAGAATGCTCTCACTCAAGCAATTAACAATAATGATCGCACTTATAAAGTATGTTTGGCTTGGTGGAGAAATTTGAGAGATGTCATTAGTTTGTTCTTAAACTCTATTTTAAAGATGTCCTAAGCAAGTTTTGACAATTAATCTTCCCTTGAAGCTAGATCACACATGTTTCACCTCCTTTTTTTAAAAGAATGTTTTCATAACAAAGTAAACTCATTTTTTACTATTTTCACTTTTTGACTGCTTAATTATATTGTATGAGTCTTTTTATAGGTAAAGACACAAAACTAGCCATCAGAAGGAAGGCTATCACTTTATGTTAAAAAATGGTCATTCAATGCCCATTGGACTATCTCCATGCCTGTTGTTGGGTGAAAATACAACTTTAATGGCCGTTAATTTCATTGAAATGCCCATTCGAACTAGCTCTTTTGACTTTCTTAATTTTTTAGTCACCAACTTCTTTAACAACTATTGGAGTTTCTCAATGCCTATTGGAATTAAACTTTGTTGGATGAGGTTGGTCAAACCTAAGTCTTGAACATCTTTTGATCTTGTCAATAGAGATTGATCAGTGCTATTAAGTGTTGTTTTATAGTTTATAAGATAGTTTTTTATTGAAAGTTGGATGGAAATCTAAATTTTTAAACTTAAGAAGGTCATCCAAATTTGCAGTCTGTATCTTATAAATCAAGATTGCAAATCAGCAATAAGTATCATTGGAGCTAAGCTAGAGGAGTTCACAAGCAAATTTACAACTACGACTTAGTTGAAAGAAATAAGGTTGAGGCATAAAGGAATTATTAGTATCATTCGCGTCTTAGGTTGCAACTACAATTTCATAGTGACAAATGAGGGAATCAAAGCCACAACCATAGCATGCCAAGTGTCTAAGGGAACCATTAGAAATCAAAAATCACGAGGGCAAATATTTTATTGCGATCGTGACTCAAGAAATATAAGTTTCCTCTCCAAATAGAGGAATTCACCATCTCAGTCATGCCCAAGGCAAAGCCAGCCCATAACTGTAGCTTTTAAGTAGCAGGTATAACATAACGGCTATTTTCTGGACAACTAATGGCCGAAGGGCTCGTGGACTAGCCGTTAGACATAGAATAAGGTTCATTGCCGCTATTTTCAGCTTTTCAATGTAAATTGGAAATTCGCGACTGCGACTTTTGCTTGACAATCATTTAATACAAAATCTGCCTAGCACAACTTGGAGATTTGGGGATAGTTTTAGAGTAACTTCTCTTTGATTGAAGTAGGTTATAAATAGTCCATCAAATAGATGTAAATGCAAGAGAATTGAATTAATGGTAACCAAACTCTTGCCAATTTACTACTCATTCTTTTACTCTTCTTTAAGTGTTGTTGATTTTTTGGTGTGAGCAATAAATACCATTGTAAGTAGGTTAAGAGTTAGCCTAGATTCAAAAAAAGAAAAAACTCTTATAAAAGGTTGAAGTGTAAAATACTTATGAGAGATTTTTGTGTGAGCCTAGAAAATACAAGTTATAAGGGTTTTGTGTGAGCCATAAAACATAAATTGTATAAGTTTAGTGTGAGTTTGGAAACACCAGGTTGGTTGAGTGAGATACCAAATTATATAGAATTGAGGAATAGATGTAGGGTTTGTTAACACACGAACGACTATAAACCCTTATGTTGATTCTTTGCATCTCCTTCTTCACTTCCTAAACACATAAATCTTCTTTTTAATTTTAAAACAACCTACCAATTTAACCCCCCTTCTTGGTGTCCTAGGCCAACAAGTGGTATCAGAGACTGGTTTCACTAAAAAACTTAAATGTGTGAGTAAAGATCATGGCACAAGAAGGAATCCACACTCATCTCAAGCCTTATTTTGATGGAGCACACTATACTCATTAGAAGTATAGGATGAAAATTTATTTAGATAGTGATGTGGTAGACCTCTGGGATATTGTTGCAAAGGAGTGGAAGCCACTAACCAAAGTGTGGATGGAAGTAAAGAACTAATCCCTAGAGAGCAGTGAGTTGAAGCACACAGAAAATCCAATGGCAGGAAGAAAAGAGCCATGGTAATCCTTCTAGTTCTCTCTTAAGAGAAGAAATTGGAAGGGTTCAGCATTGCCTCACCGCTCATGGTATTTAGAAGACTTTAGAACTGTCATGAGGGCACCACCTTGGTGAAATCCAACATATTTGAAATGTATGTGACGGATAGGAGCTTTTCATGACAGAAAAAGAATAAAACATAACAGATATGACAAATCGACTCCTTGTTATTATCACTAACATGAAGAAGTTTGGGAGGGTTCTCATCAACCATGAGGTAAATTTTAAAATTTTGAAATCTTTACCTCTTGAAAATTTTGGTGCAAGAGTGTGTAGTATTTAAGAGTCCAACCCGAAGATAGCGAAGGTGCCAATGGATGTCTTAATAGGCAAACTCTTAACTCATGTGTTGGCCTTAAAGAAGAATGAGGAAATGAGAATAATGAGAGGTCAAGGAGAAAAATCTAAAAAGCCAGAAAGGAAGACCTTGGCACTCAAGTCCTCGTTAAAGAAGAAGGAAGTAGAAGTATCCTTATGTGAAGAGGAGAGTTACAATGTAACATCCCTATCCACATTCATTGGCATTATCACATGAACATATTTATTGCATAAATGATATGAAATCCCACATGAACATATGCATTACCTAAATGATCATTTAGTCATGCGATTTGTAGAAGCATGACAATGACACTTGCACCGTTATATTTGGGACACTTGAACATATATGTAGTGTTTGTATAGGTACATGGAAAATTGTCTTATGTTATGTGCATGTTATAGCATCA
>CATIWR010138148.1:0-10144 GCA_949677035.1 Omphalea diandra | reverse complement strand
TTTTTTTTATGATATTCTGGTGGGAATTATCTATATTAAAAAAACTAAGATAAAAAGTAATATTTTTAAAATCAGACCGATTAGTGAATTAATCACCTAATCGATTTTCGATTCATTTAGTTGGATCATTGTTTTAAAAATGAAAAAAATATTAAAATACAGAAATATATTTATAATAATTAAAATACAAATTAATAAGAAAATCAATAAAAAACTAATCAATTTGATTGGTAGATTCACTTCCATTTTCAAAATATTGCCAAAAATTAAAGAGTAAGTCTGATTTTTAAAATATTGCTAACAAGTAAAGATTAATAAAACTAACATTCCAAGTACCTAAGTGATCAATTCTAACCATTTTAGCTTTACTTAAACTAAAGCTCATTAAACTAATTTGATATCCGAACAGACAGGTTCGCCCTAATCAGCCGGTCCTTAAATGAGTTTAATCTCTACCAATTTGGTATCAAAGCAAACAGAATCTGCTTAGTCCAGTGAAATTTAATTTTAAGAGATCATTTGAAATAGTCCACATATAGCAAAATATTTTCCAAGAAATTAAGTTTTTTTCAATTATTATTATGCTTAGGGATACCGGAAACTAATTAAAAAAGAGTAGAAGAACAAATTATGGAACTTCGTTTCTTTCCTCTAAAACGAAAGAGACAACATGAGGAAATTCTTCAAGACAATAACGTAAGATCACCTAGTTTATTAAGAGTTAGCTAGTTAACTACAGGAATCTTTATGCTTCTTTTCTGTTCCCTCTCTCTACATCCCTTTCTACAGCCTCAAGAAGAGATTGAGTAACATTTTTCACATCAAGTAGATGATGTTCTTGAGCTGCACCAACAAGGGCTTCCATGGCAAAGTAGAAGTTGCATGAAACCTTAGCATGCAATACAACTAAGCCCATCTCTTCAAACACTGCTAATATTGGAACCATCTTATCTCCTCCCTTCTCGCATATCACCTTTACAAGAAATCCTCTCTCTGCAGCTTTCTCTACCTTCACCTATATTATAAAATTAACACAAAATTTGAACATTGTGCATATATAAATGGAAAAGATCTGCGTTTTTTTCCCGGGTTAGTTTGACTCCGATTGAAGCATTATAGAAATGACTTCAGCACTGTGGAACCAAAATGTTCATCGGTGAAGAATAGAAATTCTGAAAAAAAGAGAGTAGGGTACCATAGGCAGGGTCAGGTATTGTCTTCTGAATGCATCTAAGGCAGAAAGTTCTTTTTTGATTGCCTCTATCTTGAGTTTGAGCTTGTAAATATAAAGAAGAGCATCTGCAATGATAGAGCTTCTTTTCACCTACACAAATATAAAGAATATTAATATGTAAGTTTCTACTGTAAGCTGCATGTTATACTGATGCAAGAGGAGAGTATATGTAGTTTTTGTATATATTACAGATTTGGAGCAGGTGAGGGTTCTTAGAATATGAAGCTTTTTCCGCAATACAATTCTTCTTTGCAACCTAGACACCATCGTGCTCTCTCTTTTCTCTCTCCGTTTGTTTATTAAATGCTTGTAGTTGAGTTGAGATTAGGACATAGCAGCTTGGCCTTTTATAGCATGGGAATGCATGGGAGAGGTTGAGTGGGTATGTATTGGGATCTTGGATTGCCAATGTTCCTATCCTCTTGTCTCACATGAAATTGGGAACTGAAACAAGGAAAAGCTAAAAGGGTAAAACAAAATCAATGAGTTCTTTTAGCTTAACGTAATTTTGAGTAATCTCTAATACCATAAAATGATATTGCAACTTCAAATTTTAATTAATTAGAGTTTAATCTAAAAAATTATATGATTCTTATATATATTTAAATTTTAAGACTCATAGTTTGAAATGAGACAACAGTGGAGGCACTTTGGGAACACAAATTTTTCTACATAGGTTAAAATGAATAATAACCAATAAGACATTAGTTAGGAGACAAAATGATCTCTCTTTCCATAGGATGGAAGAAAGATGTAGGGTCCTACTGGTTCCTAAGCAAGAAATGCCAAAACAAAAAAAATAAAAGTAAAGATATATTGACATTGGATATTGAGTTGGAATTTATTGCATGGGAATGGATATGGGAATTGAAGGATAAGAAAGAAAAGTTTGAAATTCAAGAGAGAGTCGATGGGTTATCACAGACAGATGTCTCAGTGATTTTTGAGTCAGTCAATGTATATGTATGGGGGGATTTTTGCAGTGTTCACGGGCCTCTCGTTTGGTTTCAGATTGTCTCCCACAATGCTAGTGGCCGTAGCTCACATGCTCTGACACTATTAATACTTCTTTTGTGTTTTATTCTTTATCGTTCCTTATCTATTTAAGCATATATACATGTGTGACACATATATATACATGACATCCTTTCACTAACAGCCTTTCCACTTGAGACAAATCCATCTGCTGGACTTGGTATTGATTTTCTTGTACCACTCTATTATTTGCACTAGTGTTTGTCTCAAGGTGAATCTTTTAACTCATTTGAAGATTCAAACCCTTTCGCTTTTTTTATTTTCCCACTTGTACTTAAAAAATTCTGCAAATATAATGATACCAAAACCGTTGGATAAAAACAGTGGATGGTTTTATGGTTAATTCCGAGACCTTCATGCCCATTTTCTCAATTTCCTGGCGGGCAAGTATGCTTCTGAGTTATGACAGGTATGTGTACATGAAGGCACAAAACATTGGAAGGTAGAAAGAGCAGTACATGTTTGATTTTAGCAGTTGCTATGACCCTCCTTACTAGTTTGTTTCTTCTTGTGTCCGCTAAATGCTATCAATGGACTCCATTATTGTTTATTATAGAGGCAAGAGGAGCAGAGGGTCATTACTTGGGGGCCAGAGGTCCCCATTCTTTGTCTCCTTATATTTTGATATTTCAATGTTATAAAGCCCATCTTCTTATCCGCTTTTATTTGTCTGTTTGTGTTTGAAATCTCTCTTTCTCAATTTGAGGCTCTACTTTCTATCAATTTCTTGTCTATTCATTCAACCTCTTTTTGCCTTTCATCTTTTCCCTACATGGAATCTGGGTTCACATGACATTACCGAATAGGACAGACTAAAGTACTATTTAGGGGAACGAAATCATTTTATCTTACTGAATTCATTATTTTTTTTATAAAAAAAATTGAAATTCATAACCAGATTATAATTTTCTTTAAGCAACTCATTTATAATAATATCTCAAGTATCAATCAGTGAAATTTTGGGATATAAGTTTAGTAATGTGTTGAATATTTTAAATGATCCAAACCTCAGTTATAAACTTTTTAAATAAATATTATTTCAAATAACTAACAGACATTTACTTTTCTGATTGCAAATATCAAAGTTGTTTTTGGTTCAATTTTACGAGTTAGGCAAAATTTCGCTTTACATTGGATGTCGATTTTATATATATATATATATATATCCTGTTGAATGACAATTCAAATAATAATTTATAATTGACAATAGAGATTATTATAACATTTTATTTTTTTAAGCATAAAAATACTCATTTTTTAAATTTAAATTTAATTATTTTATTTATTAAATGTATATATTCAACATAGATAAATTATTTCCAATTAAAAGCTAACTCATAGATAATAACTACTAAAAAAGATATAAAATCTCATCAAAAATTATTTTATTGGAATTAATAATATATTACAGGTTTTCAAATTGTAAATTTTATACAGTTTGAACTAGGAACTTATCTTGAAGAAGTTCCTTTTAAGCTTGAGACGGCAGTCTCTACAAATGTATTGATTAGGGTGATCCTCCATTATTTGAAAATATCTAAAATTTAATTTAAAATTAATTATCTTAAATTTTTAAAATTGAAATCAGATTAAAAATTAATTAGATTTGGAATTAGTAATTTTAAATTTTGATTTAATTTAATATAAATTTGAATTTAATTCAATATAATTTTATCATTAGATGAAAAGAACTCAAACCAAAATTCAAGCAATATTTAAACATATTAAATAAGTTACAATATATACATAAATTTGAGCATATTTAACTATACATAATTTAGATAATTTATATATAATATATTTAAATATATATAACGTATATAAATTTATATATTTCGAACTTAAAATACATACACTTGATTATTTTATGTGATTCGATTTAGTTTGATTTTAATTTAATTTTGATTTGACTTGATTAATAAAAATATCTAAAACTATCTTAAATATGTACTATTTATTTGATTTGATTCAATTCAATTTTAATAAATATCAAATATTTTTATTTTTAATTTAATTTGATTTATTCATAATTCATGTTGATCTCCTAACAACAAGTGCTTTTTTTTTTTTTTTTTTTTGAGAAAGAATAACAAGAACTTTTTTGCATATGATTCCTTGACTTGGTGGCAAGGGTGATACATTTGGACATTTACACTATGCATTGATGAAAGGTAATTTAATGAAAATAACAGAAAATAGAATGAGAACTAATTATAATTATATTTAGCTATTTAAATTTTTTTATTTAAATTTTTTTAGAAGGAAGAAAAATTGAAGGAAAATGATTCTCTTTCATTTTCCTTATAGAAGGTAAAATTAGTTATACCTAATTTGGGATGTAAAAAATTTCAACTCATGAGAAAAAATGATATATTGTCTTTTTTTTTTATCTTAAAAAATAAACTTTGTCATTGATCAATTTAGTCCTTTTATCTTGTAATATTTATTATTCTCTTTCTCTCCTACTTATCCAAATAAAAATAACACATTTCTCCTCCCACTTATCCAATGCTATCAATGGACTACATTGTTGTTTATAGGTCCCTATCTGAATTTTGTTATAATATAATAAATCAAAAAAATTAATATTTTTTATAGTGTATTTCAAATATCAAAAATTATATTGCTCGGAAAATATCTTTTTCTAGAGAATATTTTCTCCAAAAAAATATTTTTTCAAAAAATTATTTTCTGTAAAATAAATGGAGCCTAAAAATAAATAAATTAGAGTAAGGATTTCGACTGTAAGAAGCATTTGCATATCGTATTTATATGATTATTTCATATAAATTATTTATTTCCAATGTGTCTCCTGTGTTAATCGACTATGTTTGATCGCATAAGCTCACCCTATTATTTTTCTAGTTTTTTCTATAGGATTTTTATTAGAAGTATATGGAATTTAAATGACCAAGATTAGAGCTCTTTATGGCAAGATTCTGACAATGAAGGGTTTAATTTGTGAAGTTATAATATTTATTTGTCTTAAAATTTATTCAATGCAAATGATAAACTATTATTTCTTATATAAATATTTAGGCTAGCTACAAATTATGATAGTTTCAAGCTTTACCCTTTCTCTAGTATCATTATAGTTCTAAAAATTAGATAGTAATAGAATGATATCAAACTATATTAGATTTTGGTGGCCCTAAATATTTAGTGTGAGATTATCAAAACTCACTTATTAGATTTTATGAACGTTAGATATTTTGTTGTTATTCTTTTATAAGACTTCCTATTATACCAATAGTGACTATCCCACCATGCAACTATGACTATTACCTACATATACGTATGACCATGATTAGCAACAACAGACTAACAAGTCATAAGAGTAGTTCAACAGTATGACTGACTTTTAGACATCTCCTCACCACTGTCTTGTAGCTTAGTACTCAAGAAGAGCTCCACGGTCCTATTGATATGCCTATCAACGGCTTCCACAGTCCTCTTAGTATGATGAAATAGGAGATTACTGGTATCAAAGAGAGAGAGAAGAAGAGGATGGCAGGGAGGAAGATGGTACTATTAAAGGCTATTGGCTATGAAGATTTCGAAACTCATGATTTTTTAAGAAGGGAGAATTTTATTACTTAAAGATTTCTGAAAACTGAACTTACTTACAAATGAGAGAACTCTTCCTTTTATAGACTTGGAAGAGATAAGATTCTCTCAACAGACTCAAGTGGCCAGCGAATACAAACAAACCTTAGTGGCTAACTAATACAATAATATAAAAGTAGCCACTTTACAGACAAATGATAGTGGCTAATTACATAAAGTAAAATGGTCAGCTAATATGGACAAACAAAGTATTTAACAAAAGTAGCCAGCTCTGCAAACTAACAAAAGAGCCAGCTCACACTTTACTTATTAAAGTTGACAGCTCATCATGTTTTAGTTAAAGCAGATTCTTCTTTATCCCTTACGGATTGGCTCATGGGAAGGTGACAGATTCATTATCTCATAATCTTCGTCTTCTATCTCTGTTTGGACTTTTAGCATCTGCTTTTTCTTTAACAAGGAGATAGTCTCCATATTTTTGATAAAGATCCTCAGGTTCAAATGGATCTTGTGCATAAGGCTCTGACAACTGGTTGTCCAAAGATTTTAGCTGTTGAGATGAAGAGTCTTTCCATTCTTGACATTTAGCTATGAGCTCATTTTTGTATCTACGAGGCAGTGTATCCCATAGGGCATCTTCAGCTAGAATAGGCCAGATTTCTTTGGGAATGATTTTATTTTCCTCCAACCTGTATCGCTGAAATTCACTGAACTGCTCATGATGGTCAATGGCATCGGTCTATAGAGAGAACTGGTATTCTTTGTAGTGGTGCAAGCACCCAAGCATACGAGGAGTCATACCAGAAGGGCTAACAAGACATGACCTATGAACTATATAGACAACCTTTTTATTTAAAGTCGTTTCATGAGAGCTGTAAGAGATTCTTACCTTCATGACATCAATCCATTTGTCCAGAGGCTGAAACCACTCAAAAAAAGTGATTAGATAAGGATTATGACAAACCATTCTCTTGAGTTTTTTGAGGTATTGACCAAAATGGAGCGACTTGACTTCAACGACAATGATATAAAGATCACATAAATACCATAGGAAAATTAATAATTCTGTCATATCCAACTCCCACCATGTACTGCAGTGAAGTGCATGAAAGTATATATCTTAAGAAAATGATAAAATGGGTGGAATCCAAGGACCTCCATGAAAATGGGGCCAAAGGTTTTTAAAAAGATGGTCTAATAGACACATATCTGTTTGACAGCTAGATCAGAGATTTGTGAGTAAGTTATAGGTAAGACAACTTCAGATGGAGTACCTATTATGAGAAATGGTGAATATGATATTTGAGGGTGAGTTGAGGAGTTTGTTGATGCTAGAGATGGGGAAGAAGATGAAGAGACTATGAGTATAATTGGATAAGCTAAGTGGATGAAGGAGATAATTCGTGGGCTGGATAATAGATTAGAAATAAGATTGGAGTCTCCTTTCATATGCTTTACTTCGAAAGAATACTTACTGAACCAGTCTTTCCACCTCAGCAATTGTGGATTAGGCACCGACTTCTTATTTTCAAGGATTTTTTAAAAAGACAAACAATCAATGAGTACAACGAATCGATGACCAATTAAATGAAATTCAAATTTCTTTATTCCATTTGTCACTACTAGAATTTCCTTGAAGTAGAATGATAATGCTTCTTTGACTCCTTGAAGGACCCACTTGCATGTGAGCAAATTCTTTTTTTTCCGTCTTTTTCTTCAAGTAGGATGGCCCCAAAGTGACTGCCACTGGTATCTGTCTGAAGCAGTCTTTTCCCATCAGAAGGAATCTGTAATCGTGGCAGCTGTTGAATCACCTGTTTCAATATCTTGACTGCATGTGTTGGCTAGAACCCCATTGTGGAGAATATTTTTTCAGCATTATCTGTAAAGGTTTGGCATGCTTTGCATAGTGTGATACAAAGTTGCATAGATAATTAGCAATACCATGAAACTGTTGAATTTGCTTACGTGATAGATTCTTATCTGAAAATTTCAGTAACTCCTCTGCTATATGGGCCCTGGTTCAAAGAAAAATAGCGATACTTCAGGATAAAGAAGTACAGGAGAAAATGCAAGTACAATAGATGTTATATGTGTGGACAAAAAGGACATTTTGCAAAAAGATGTCCAAACAAGCCACAATAAGTGGCAAAAATGATTCAACAAATTCAAATTTCGTGTTTTGTAGACCTAAAAGATGCAAATGTGGAATCACTTTTCTCCGTCGAAGATGAGCCCTCAAATGAGACAATTTTTACCATTCAAGAATCCTTATTTGATGATGATGAACCAAGATATTCAGGCAATTATTCCCTGGCTCCACTTACTATGGCTCCTACTAAAGAACTACAGCTTAAAGAAAAACATCCAGTTCATCTGGCATTTGTTCAAATTTTCTCTGAACCATTCTCTAAGCCTATCAAAGTTGTGGCATTCATAGATACAGAAGCTCATATCTCGGTAATGAACCTGAAGGTATTGCCAGCCTAATATTGGAAGTCTTACAAAAAATACTTTCGGGTTGCCAATGGGGAAGTATTTCACACGAGCCTCATTACAGCTAAGCCTGTTACTGTTCAGTTTTTCTCGGCTGCAAGATCCATGCGAAGTTTCTTGGGTCATCCTTGCCAGACAAAGATTTAGTAGTGGGCTTTGATCTTTACTAGAAGTTGGCTAAGTTACGGGTCCTTCCAATGGGCTTTAAGTTTCGAAGTTACTTTCATCCTTATACTACAGTCCCTTACCTATTTACTATACAGCCCAGTCTGGCTCAACTCTCACCAGTCATAACCCAAATAAACCAAACCTTAAAAGACATGTGTTGTACTGAAAATCATACCGAGTATCTGTCCAAAAATTCAAAACCTTTGTGGACCAACCCAACTTTTTACATATCTTTACCATTCAAGCTCAATGAAGATGTTAACCCAACAAAGGCTACTCACCCTGGCACGAATCCTGAAGAGTAAGAACTAGCTTATCAGGAGTGTTCTCAACTTCTAGCCCATGGGCTTATTAAGCCTACTACTTCAGAATGAGCTTGCCAGACCTTTTATGTTAACAAGAGATCAGAATAAGTATGAGGCAAAAAAATGACTTGTTATTGATTATCAACTTTCAAATCACTTTCTCCGAGATGACAAATTTCTTCTACCTAAAATCTCCTCACTTTTTGTTCATTTGTCGCAGGAAAAAATATTTTCTAAATTTGATTTAAAAGCAGGTTTTTGGCAACTTAAAATTATTTCAAGCGACAGGCACAAAACGACGTTCTGCATTCCAAATTGACACTACCAATGGACAGTAATGTCGTTCGGTCTTAAAACAACTCCCTCATTATTCCAAAATACAATGGTGAAAATCTACGAGTCTATCCTTGACAGTGCTCTGGTTTATATTAATGATATCTTATCATTTTCACCTAATATGGACTCACATTCACCTCCTCAAAAGGTTCATGAGTTTGACTCAGCAATATGCGATCATGTTATCTCCCACTAAAATGAAGATTGCAGAAGATGAGATAAAATTTTTGGGGATGAAATTTAAAGATGGCCAATATTAATTAGGACCCTACATAACAAATGAGTTATTGAAATTTCTAGATGAGAATCTATCATGTAAGCAAATTCAACAGTTTCTTGGTATTGCTAATTATCTATGCAACTTTGTACCCCACTATGCAAAACATGTCAAGCCTTTATAGATAATGTTGAAGAAAGATTCTCCACAATAAGGTTCTAGCCAAACACATGCAGTCAATGCATTGAAACAAGTGCTTCAACAGCTGTCATCATTACAAATTCCTTCTGATGGGAAAAGACTGCTTCAGACAGATATCAGTGACAGCCACTGGAGGGCCATTCTACTTGAAGAAAAAGATGGAAAAAAAAAAAAGAATCTGCTCACATGCAAGTGAGTCCTTCAAGGAGTTAGAGAAGTATTATCATTTTACCTTCAAGGAAATTCTAGCAGTGAAAAATAGAATAAAGAAATTTGAATTTCATTTAATTGATCATCGATTCACTGTACTCATGGACTGTTCGTCTTTTCTAAAAATCCTTGAAAATAAGAAGTCAGTGCATAATCCACAATTGCTGAGGTGGAAAGATTGGTTAAGTATTCTTTTGAAGTAAAACATATAAAAGGAGACTTCAATCTTATTCCTGATCTATTATCCAGACCACGAAGTATCTCCTTCATCCACCTAGCTTATCCAATTATACCCATGGCCTCTTCATCTTCTTCCCCATCTTCAGCATCAACCGACTCCTCATCAACTCACCCTCAAATATCATATTCACCATT